>VZTD01001501.1:1509204-1800544 GCA_013397725.1 Rhagologus leucostigma | reverse complement strand
GGCGCCGCCGCTGCTGCTGCTGCTGCTGGCGGGGTGGGGGGAGCCTTCGCCGGGCGTCCCGGCCCTGTGGGAGGCGGGAAAGCGGGGCCCCTTCCCGCTCTGCAGCTGCGGTTCAGCCCGGCACTCCCTCCCAGGTGCCTCCGTGTCGCGGCCGGAACCGGAGGTTTGCGTCAGGTGCCACCTGGAGCTGTGCAGCGTGGCCTCTGGACCTGGGCGATAAGATTCCCCCAGAGTCCGCCGAGCTCTGTGCCTCGTTGCCAGGAAGGGTTTTGCTGCCAGTAATTTTTTTTTTTTTTAATAGCGTATGACAGTGAAACTGTGAGAATGAAGGAGAAGATTAAAATGTCCTTAGTTGAGTTGGTAGCTCTCTGTTTCTTCCTCCGCCCTCGTTCTCCCTGTCCGCAACATCAGCACCGAAGTAATGAAATTTAAACCAGAAGTAGTTATAAGAGCTCTAATGCTGTGAATTTTAAAACTAATTTTAAGAAATGCTCTGCCGTTTCCTGATGTTTTCTAAATTATGGAGCTTGACACGTGCAGTACCTTTGCTATATATTTGTCTGCTGTATACAGGACAGATAGGACCTAAAAAATTACTTGCACCTTTTATCTCTTTGTTTCAGGCTTGGTTTTTTTGCCTCTTGGTATTGTTTTTCTTTGGAGGCTTTAGCACACAGTAATCTGAGGATGTGTTCCCTGTCTTACTGCTAGAAATCAAATCTTCACCTATCCCTATGACATTATACTCTCAGAGGATAAAAAGATGGCTTGTCAAAGGGTTTTTGGAAGTTCTATACCTTGCTTCCTTCATGCTTGCGTAAAGGATCAGTGATTCAAGGATATTTTCTTGTTGTGCTAGATGGATTACTAAAACCAGAAGCAGTTACAAGAGCTCTAATGCTGTATATTTCAAAATTTTAAGAAATACTCTGCTGTTTCCTATTGTTGTTTAACCTGGGGAGCTGGACACATGCAGTAGCTTTCTAAGTAGATCAAGGTCAGTGGTAATCTTTCAGCTGCTCTTCTGCTCGCTTGCAAAATAGTATTTGGCTTTGACTGAAGCTAGTACTTGGATTAGAAACAAAAGTCATTGAATGTGAAAAGTATGTTAGCTTGGAAACTGTAATGTTTCCATGGAGATGGGAATGTAAGAAATCTAAAACATTTTAGAGCTGTAGACTCCTGCTCTTCCAGAAGACTGAATCTTCAGCAGACAGTGCAGTTAAATGAGGTCACTTCCTATTTCTGCTGTTACTCTAAAGCAGGTCAAAGTTTTTCTTCTGGAGATTGACTGTGTAGAAGATCCCAGCACAGGGCTCTAAAACCAGCTTTATTCTAGCTGTTCAGTGAAAAGGGTGCTGTACCTTTGGCAGACCTTGCTCACAAGGTCTTCCTATTTGGAGTAATGTAAGTGCATTTCGCTTAGAGTGTAGGAATTAGATAAACTACTAATTAGGCTGTGTGTGTCTTAAAGCTGGGACTGGGAACATGGGAGGACTGCTTATCTGTTCTGGTCCATTTTTGGTCTGCCTTAATAATCCCAGAATCTCCTGATGACACAGTAGGGCAAAATTACCTTCACGTAGGTGAGTCCCTCTTTCCCCAAACAAACGCCCATTTTAAAACCCTAAAGTAGTTATCTTGAAAGCTGCACGTATTTTGTATGCTAAGATTGCTGTGGTTTTGAAGCTGACCTTTTTACTGTTATAAAAACACTGCTCAGGAAACAAGACTATAAATGTGGTTGTGAATATGAAAAAGTCTAATGTGCCATTATTAATCTTTGTCATAAATCCACTATAAGCTATTCCAAATGTTCTTTTTTGTTTGGCTCATGAAATAGGTGATGGAAAAGTAAATTTAAAGCTTTGTGTGCATTCACACTGTCATGAAAGCCTACTGTTAGTGAAAGGGAGTGGTCCTGCCCTTGTATTGCCCCGGTCATAACTGCACGGTCCTGTTCCATACTTTATGTTGTTCCTTGACTTCCTGATGTGTTTTTGCTGAGATGATGTGGTTTTCTTTCACTTGAATGACTTTTTGCTGGGGCGTTTCTTAGCTGTTTTAGTGAGTTAAAGTCAGCTCTCAGGTGCGTCCCAGGTGACACACAGTAAGTTAGAGGACGAGGGCACGCAGTCCTTTCCCCTCTTGACAGCGGGGCACGCAGTTTGGTTTCTTCTGGAACTGCACCTTCACCCTCAGGTTTTTTTGTATTATCTTAGTTATGTTCTTCTCTACTTTGGTTGCAGAGAAGATGATACCTTGTATTTTTCTCTTATAGGAAGAGGATGACTGGAAGGAGTTTGAGCAAAAGGAAGAAATTGATTATAGTGGTCTTAGAGTTCAGTCCATGCAAATAAGGTACTACTTTTTCTTCTTTTTTTGTGTTCAGTATGATCATTACCAATATCTAAAAAGGATGGCTTTTTTTCTTCAGAGCTGCTCCCATGGAGTCCAGTTAAAGAGAGGTTTGATATGTTTCCGATAGTACACAAGTTTGCTGCTGGGTAACTTAAGTTTGACTGGTCTCTGCCAATGTTCTCTTTATTTTCTAAATCTCTATTCCTACTCTAGATCTATCTGCTTTGCGTGGGACTCGGGATTTTTTATTACAAATGCTTAACATTCCCATCTATAAAGATAGTCAAGTAGGAATTTCTCAGAGGAGTGCAGATAGTAATTCCCACTGAATCATTTGACCGCTGTAAGGGTATCTGACTCAATCTACTCAGCATCTTCAGCTGGGGAGCAAATTCCTGAACCATTGCACTTATATTTCAAAAAACCAAAAATACAGTTGGTAAAAGTAGTGTCCCGTGGTACGATCCCACAGGATTGTGTTTATGAATCTAATCCACAATTTCTTGTTCGTTTTTTCATTTGACTTTTCCTCTTGTCTATTGCAAAGTAAGTCTACTGTTGTCTGTCCAGGTTAAGAAAAATGTTTTGTCGGGTCAGAAAAAGGGTTTTTGTGACCTCAGTTGTAGACTGAGAATGTCACATAATCCTCATTGTCCCGGTATTGATGTTCAAAATAATGTCATCTTAAAATCAGCCTACCTGTAACCAGTGCAATAGATGCTTTCTTCACTGTTTGAGCAAGCCTGACATTTTTGGAATTACTTACTTTTTTGGATCACAGCATTCCCCCCAGTCCTCTCAGTTAACTAGTCCTTTTAGGCTATTTGCATGAATTTGTCCCACAAGCTGTCCATAGCATTGAAGTGTCACAGTGGATAATCACATGTCTGATTAGACAACCAGCAGGCTGCAGCTTCACTGACTGACTGAAAAGCCTCTACTTTGGTTTTCCAGACAAATGCCAGCATTCCAAATACTTTTCATGCTGTGGCAGATTTTCAGGCATGTGGAAGTTTCTGCCACAGGATTTTGTAACCATTCAATTAGTGGGTTCAAAGGAAGAGTGGAGAAGTAAATGGAAGAAAAACCCCCTAGAGGTTACAAATTATCTATCTCTGGAGATCTCTCTGCTGAAACAGATAGAGAGTGTCTGTCGGGGGTGGGATGCTCCCTGTGCTTCCTCTCTTGTAGTTAAGTCTGTAGACATTGCTTCTGACTGTCATTTAAAATAAGGTAGTGATGTGTTTAGGCCCTTGGACCACCTTACTGTGATTGTTACTGTGTTTGGATGAACAGTGAAAAGGCATTTAAAGGCGTTTTTTTCTGTTCTCTGATCATTACTTACAGAGAAAGCATACACAGATCATGATTGGTAGGATTTGGTGTATTATGAACTTCTGAATTCACACTTTGCTGCTGTTGAGATCAGTGTCTTGATTGTTTTCAACAGCCTCACCCTCCACATCTGTCCCATTCTATTACACAGCTTTCTGTAGTAGCTTTGTCCAGCAAATTATTTGGGTGTCTGACTACATCTATGCAAAAAAAAATAATCTAAATGAAATACAGCCAAGCTTTTCATTGGGTATATCTTTGAAAAAATTATATTTTTCTCTCTTGTGCTTTTTTTCAATTGCCTGCTTTAAAAAAAAGATCTGAGTTTGTTTGTAGACTGTGTATTATCCATACATATAAGAGTGTTTCTTAGGGTGTTGTGGTTATAGGAAAAGTGAGCTCAGGACTTGCTTTCTTTCACCACTACTCCACTATTTCTTCCTCTTGACTAAAGCATTTTATGGAAGCTGGACTTGTAGACCTTTTCTGCTTTATCTTTTCATCCCTTCCAAATGCATGACTCTCTTACTAAGAGAAAAACCTTTACATTCAAAATAAGATACCAATTTCTTTGATCACTTAGTTCAAGTTGAATTTTTTTAAAATTCTTTTAGGATCTTTTTTTCTTCTCAGTTGCCAAGCTATGTACCAGCATGCCGGAAATTGTTCAGCTGGAATTGCTAGTACAGTGATTACAGAACTAATGTAGTCTGGTTTAATTTAGTATCTTCAGTACAGCAGCCATGAAATCTTGTCTTATGAGGATTGTGTAATCTCTGGCAAATTTTAAACCTCTGTTTGTAAGGTGCTACTGATCATTTCTCTCTTACAGTGAAAAAGAAGATGATGAAAGTGAAAAAAGAGAAGAACCAGGTGACAACTGGGAAGAGACTGGCGGTGGTGGTGGTGGTGTAGACAGATCATCTGGTCCTTGGAACAAGTCAGCTCCTGCACCAGCCCCTGTTGTTGAACCAATTGGTAAATTTACTCAGACTTTTTTTTTCCAGTTACAAGTGCATCAGATTGAATTAAGCTGCTCAGTGGGTAGAGCTCAAGGAACAGTTCATGTTCAGGCACCCTCTAATGAACTAATGGCTTGTTTGGCATGCTAGCCATCAAGGAAATCTTCCTTTCGAAGGATCTGGGGAACAGAATTGAATTTAAAGTAACTGTCAGATACTTTAAAACACATGTGGAAGGGTTTTTTTATTTCCATCTTCAAAGGGAAGGGAGGAAGCATTCTGTCTTTGCAGGAGATCCCTCTGTTTTTCAGTCTGTAAAATACCTGTTGGAAGCATTTCTGTTGGTCTAAAAATGCTGCTTTAACACTTCAGTGGATGTTCAGCCAGTGTCTGATCTATTGTGGCAGTTAAAAGCGCACTTTTCGAATCAGTTCTAGAGTACTGAGAACATGGCATTGCAGGATTGATTCTTCAGCTAGGATAGGACTTTATAACTTTTTATTAAATACAGTTTATTAACATCAGTGGAGATAAACTACTTACTTAGTCATCTTCTGAGTTCAGAATATTCTTTTCCGCTGAGAAATTAATTGAAAAATAGCCTGCTGCGTTCTTTCTTATTTGTAAAGCAGGTAAAGCTAATTAGCATTACTTAATCTTAGATTTTTACCTTAAAATGCAAACTATTTGGATAGTCCCTCTGCATCTGGAGAGGTGTTTTAAAAAAGATTTGGCAACTATATAATTATGTGTTTGAATCTGTTCTAAATGTGTTTTAAATTGCTGCTAATAAATTGCAGATGAGAAACATTAAATCCTCATTAGTAGATGGGATTCCCTAAACTTTGTGAGGCAATACACTGGAGCCACGTTTCAATTTGACTGAGTGTAGGTTAAGTTAGGTGACACATGATTTCCTGCCTTGTCTAAAATACTTGCTTCCAAATCTTAGAAGGTGGAAAAACATGCTTGTAAGATTCTTTTCATTTTTTCTTTGTGAAGTTTTGTTTGTGTGTTGGTTGCTTTGGGTTTTTTCAGCCATGGATGCAAACTTGTTCTTGTGTGTGAATCTTGTTCTTTTACGTAGTTACAGAAACTCCAGAACCAGTGCAGACTGGTGGCGTGTACCGGCCGCCCGGTGCCAGGGAGGGCGGGCGGCCACGAAGAGCACAGCAAGGACCACCAGAGATCTACAGTGACACGCAGTTCCCCTCACTGCAGTCCACCGCCAAGCTCGTAGACAGTCGAAAGTAAGTGCATTTCACTGATTCCCCGAGAGACATTTCCAACTGCCTTCTCTAAGTTCTTATTTTGTCCTGGCGCTTAAGCCTGAATCTTTCTGTAGAGGAAAGAAATAACTAAGGGGCGGTAAATGTGTTTTCCAGCTCTACTCCTGTGAAATAACTTTCATAGGATGTAGCCCAGTGAGATAGCCAAACAAGACTGCCAGTTATGTTATCTTTGATGGCTGAAGGATTTCCCTGAGTATCATGTGCTCCCTCAGACACTAGCCATGGTGAGGGTCTGTGTTACTTCCTTCGGCAGACAGATGTAGGAAGTCCTGAGCACGTGGCCTTCTGTTAGAGATGTGAAGGTGGTTTAACTGAAGGAATGGGGTTTAATACAATACAAATCAATACACTGGCTGTCTGAGCTGTGATTTACAGTGACAAGCTACCCAATTTTGCTGAAGTGTTTTGTATTATGTGGTGCTGAAGACTTCAGTCTCACCCTATTTTTGAATCCTGATCTTTCTATAACCTTATTTGTAGTAGAAGAGATGGCTAGGCCAATAGCTAATTCACTTGGGGGATTTTGGGTGGTTTTTGTTTATTGGGGTTTTTTTCCCTCCTGTTTGCTATGCCACTGTTTAATATAGCTTAGGAGGAGCTTTGTTTCCTCTGGGTATTTTTTGGTGTGGCAAAAGAGACATGCTGTCATTGATGCTTTGTGATTTGAATGGTGTAAATTGAACCAAGAGGAAATTCTGAATGAACATTCTAGAAAGTGACTTCTGCTTTCTAGAACCTATTTTTCATAAATGCACCTAAATTTACTTTGAGAATGTTAATCTAAACCGTACTGGGTGATGAGCTTATTTTGGAGATAAGGTTTTAAAAGATTTGCTTGGGAATGTTTAGGTGTTCTGTGAAACTCTAGATCTTAGTGTTTGTTCTGTGTTCATAATGTTTTTGCTGGGATGGGGTGGAAATGGACTAGAAATTCACAATTCACAAGTTAGTGATAAGATATTTACTGATTACATTTATTTTCCCATAGGGATAAAGAAATGGAGAAGAGCTTTGAAGTAGTAAAATACAAAACTAGAGGTAGGGATGAGGTCTCAAAAAACCAGGCACTTAAACTTCAGCTAGACAACCAGTATGCTGTGCTTGGGGATCAGTAGAGCCGCACACTCAGTACAATTAAGGAATGCTTTTTTGGTAACTCTTCTACTAAGGTAACTAAACTACAGCTAACAGCTATGATGAACATGCCACCTTATTTCTGCTGGATCTACTGCAGCAAGTGCAGACTACTTTGACGTAAGTGATTGGTTCTCCTGCACTATGGAAGCGTAATATGTTGCAACTTCTCCATTGGATATGGGGCAAATTAATGTAAATGATTGAACAAGAGTCATCAGTGTTCTTTATTGCTCAGAAAGATACCTACAGCCAGTGGTCATTTCAAAATCTTTTTATGTTCAGATACTGAGCCTTCGTAAAGGTTGACTACCTCAGACTTGATGCACTCATTGTGGACACCATGTGGATCACAACTTCTGGAAGAGAAGGTTACAGCTGTTTTAGTGGCCATCTGAAACTTGAAACCAGCTCTACTGGATTCCTGTCAGAAATCCTGCAGAAGTCAGCCATTTGGTTCCAATTTGCTATAACAAAGATTTAAGTGACCTTAATGACAAACCTGTTCGTTCCCCTTCTGAGGAATCCTGTCATGTGTAGCCATAGCCTACTAGAGACTTCTGGAGCGTCCCATACCACTCATACTATTCAAGTACAACAGAGCTGTAGTTTGTTTACCTTTCTAGAGTGCTGTATGGAAGTAACTGCAAAACAAATTAAAACTCATTCAGTATCAGATTTCAGGAATGATGGGTTTGAATAGTTTGTTTGCATTAGCCATTTTCAAAGTTGTCTGTTTAAGTACTTTTTTTCTATTACCCACAAAAAAAATGCCTCCCTTGTTTCTGATACCGATTTGCAGTATATTTAAACAATGATAAGATGTTGTAGTGAAATAGGGTTTGTTTTGGTTTTTGTCATGAAGTTTGTCTTTCTCACCCTGAAGCACTAAGACTTAGAGTTTTGATTTGACACAGAGGTATCCAGATTCCAACTACAGTCTTCAGAATTTGTCCTTTAAAAATGAGACGTGTGGCAGTAGGAATGCTAGATAAAAACTATCTTCTATCAAAAACAATTATTTGTTTGTTGAGGAGTGATGCTTACTTGATAAACAGAATAACTTAATATGCGGAGCGATAACTAAAGCTGGTAAGCCCGATTTGTTTGGCTACTTCTGTGAAGCATGCAGCTCTCTGAGGCAGCAGTCCTCCAAGTATAACTCATAAATGGTGTTTATTCACAGTCAGAAAGTTTAGTAATGATGGAAGGCAGTGACTTCTTTAAGTTACTTAATTTAGTGGAAGTAGGCAAAATGGCACTGGTACACTAGGAATATAGGACATTGCCTGTAACTTTCAGTGACCCAAACCTGTCAAGTACCAGAAGTGTTCTGCTGTAACTGTTTTTCTCTTCTCTGAATTTTTACACCAGAAGCAAAATGAAGTACAATAGTGATGTGCTCCAGTGTTGAGGTTTCTCAGAGTAAATGCCAAAAAATAGACCCAACATCCATAAGAGTTGCCAATGGCAAGAAAAACAAGGGAACAAAACAAAGCTTGCTTACATGTGTGGGAGTACTGTGTATGTGCAGAAGATAAGGATAGTTCAGGAATCACCCAGTTGGATTCCCTTTGGCTAACTGCTGACTTGCTTTAAATGTACTTCTCTGAGGCCAATGCAGATTTTGCTGTTGACTTCAGTGGGGCTGGGGTTTCACCTGGTTCTTTTGTGCACAGACTAAAACTGGCCTTGCCCTTGCAGAGTTAACTGTCTATAAAAATTCTGCTAGAAGCTGCTATTAAAGAGAGGGCTCAAGAGACTATTCCTAAAGTTGGAGATTTCATTTGGAAATAAAACCCCGCTGAAAGACTGATACCAATACCTTGGACTCTGAGCCATGTATCTTCCTTGAAAATCCATTGTTGCCAGCAAAACTGTTGTTGTCACAATTTCTGTGGAATTCACGGTAAATGGACATGTCACTTGATTGGGTAGAGATGTGAAGTCTTAAAATGCTTTTCCTGATGCTCTAAAGAGATTGAGATCACTAACGCACACGAATAGAGTTTTAGTCTCCTGTGTGAAGGGTAGAAGAGACTGTCCATTGTACCATCTTTATTGAGGTTTTTGGGCATGAATTCTGGCAGTTCAAGAAAACCTTGTAAAAGTTTCAAATCAAATAAAATGGAAATATACATGGATTCTGGAGTCTAGTGAATCTTTACGTTTTAGTTTGAGCTCATGACCGTATAATAGCAGAGGATACAGAGCATTTGGATCTTTTAAGGGATAGGCCATGGAGTGGGCAGTTGTCCTTATGGTCAGGTGGGCTCTATTTCAGAGCTTATAGCAGAGCATATTAATAAAACTTATTTATACGTAGAAGTTTAGTTTGCTGTTTGGCACAGTGTCTTCTTACTCCCACCATATAGGACTGGTTTGAGATGGTGAGTTGAGTATGAATTAAACTTGGATTTGCTTTTCACTTAAAAGTACCTATGCTAAATTAAAGAATGGGGAAGCAAAACCCAACCTTTGGATGGCTGCTATCACTGGAGCCCATCAGGTACTGGTAACTAAAGGTGTTCCTTTGGGGGCTTCTCTCAAGCATATCATTCCAGTTTCATTCTGGAGGCATAAGGAAAAAAATCGGAAACGCAGCAGATTTCTGTAGTACAGAATGTTAAACTGTTTTAAAAGAAGTGTTTCTCGTGTTAAATATAGCTGCCAGCAACTATCAAAATGCCAGTTGTCGGTATCTTCCTTGTACCAAGTAATTGTTCTGCATGCCTGAAATTTTGAAAGTCAGTCCTGTGTGGAAGCTTGGTATGCTTTGGAGACTCTGAAGTCCAACTTTATCTGGTTTGTTGTTGCATTCATTCGAGGCATGCTAATAATGTCCTTTTCATTCCTTCAGAATGCTCGTTGAAGGCTTATTCCATAAATGAAGGGTTGTCAGTTGTAGAAGTGAGGTCCTTGATGCCAGTCAGTATAATGCAGTTGTGTGCCGCTTCAGGGACTCCCTGGCCTGTGACATGCTTCTATGGTGGGTTGCTTGTTAATTCCCAGTTTAAAGGTTTTTATTTCTTTGGCTTACAATAAAACACAGCCATAAAGTTACCACCTTGCTGGTAGAACGTTGGAATGTCCAGTGTTTAACTGGGAAAAGAACAGTTTGGATTTGTGTTTCTCAGTGATACAGTCTGTATTTAAGGATGTTAAAATGCTAAAAACTAGGTAATTTTAATAAAGTTGGACTTCCCAAATGCCTACTGTAGGTATCTGGAATCTGTATTTACTTGAGCTGATGATAAATGTAGGAGAGGATTAGTTTTGCCCCTCCCCATCTCTCCCAGTTTAGCTGTGTCATGTTTAATATTATTCACAGCTGAAGAGGAGTTGACAACTAAAAGTGACTGTCTCCTGTTACTTCAGTTTTGTATTTGTAGCTGGCTTTACCAGTCTTGTCTGCAGTACCATAGATGAATTTTTAGTGGTACAAATTGTGCTAGAGGCCTGACATCACAGGGAATAGGGCTTTTGGTATTTGACTGCATCTGTCAGCTCTTGGAAACTTTCACCACATCGTGGCTGAGACCCCTGTGCTGTTCAGGTCAGGTAAACACAATATAAATTTGATTGGGCTGCATATCTTGGAGTTTGCTTATCTGAGCTTTTGCAGTAGTTGTAGCTTTTTGCCTTTCTAATTTCTGCCTGGTTGAGCAGTTTTAAACTTGCTTGTGGTTTTCTGTCAAATACCCCAACTAAAATGGAGCAGGGATTAATACAGCTCCATGTGCTTAAATAAGGTTGCTTACTTACAAGGTAGTAATGTTATTCTTTCCGATATTGACATGGTCAGAAATTTATACCTCGGTGGCCCAAGAAACTAAATTATACCAAAACCACCTTGAGTACTATAAAATCTTTATGAACACCCACGATCCAGGTTTTGTTGCCTGACTGTAACTTAGTTCCCAAATTCTCTCTCCCTGTTTTCAGCTTTTAATGTTACAACTTGTTTTTAATGATAAATAGGGGCTTTTATTTGGCAGTATAAGAAAACAATATGTGTACTTTAACTTCAGATATACGAATTAAGTATGTACAGCGGGGAGGAAATAGGACATATTTGCAGATAAACTCTTCAGAAAAAAATAAAAAGACAGCTTGTCTGTATTGAGGTTAATTTGAAAGCCTGCAAGCTCTAACAGATGGAGGAAGAAATGACAGCAGAAAGCAGAACTGAGGAGTCTAAGTCATAAATATTGTGTGTCTAAAGTTTGGCTTCTCAAGCAGCAGTTGTAGTTCTACCATGTTCTGTTTGAAGTGAAATAGAGCAGCTAGGAAGATTAATAAGTAAATAAATCAGGGAGAGTGGAAATGATGCAAATAAAATATAGGTGCTATAAGAAAAGAGGGATTAGGAGGGCTGTTTTCTAAATGATAGCATTAAGTGCATAGCCTGAGGCAGGGAGTGGAGTGTAAGATGTTGGATAGTACAAGTGCTATGTGGGTAGGTACTGCTTGCACAAGTGACAGATTCATCTGACTTTAAATCAGCAAAACTGTTTAAAGTTCAGTACTTGGGGAAGGCAGCCCATTTTATTTCTTCCTTTCAACAAATTGGGAGAACCTGTTCAGAGAGAAGGTAGAATTTTGCATTGGTATGAAGCTGTCTGACCTGTTGCCTGAAGAGAGAACTGAGGACAAATTTCAAGATGGCTCAACAATCGTCTTAGGAAGTAACTTGTGTATTTAAGAAAATTATTTTTCACTTCTGCATGATAAAAGGCTGAGACATTGTTTCAAATAGCTATGAAGACTTTTTTTTGTGAAGTGTCTTCTAAACGGTACATACATCATGGGTTTATTTTCAGTTGCTTAAGAGTATGTGTGGATGCAGCAAGGTTAATGAAGTTCAGTGTTCACTTCAGTGAAGTTCTGCTTAGCCAGAATACAAATATTAAAAACATATCACAGTATTAATGAGTCACCAGGAAAAGTAGTGTGTCTGGAATATTGGATTGGAAAGTATCATCTAAAACAACTGTGTGCACTGAAAAGAAGCCAAGCCTGTTCTTTAGCAAGAGCATGGGAAGCATGGGACCAAGAGAGTGGGATTTGGCCTTGGTTTTCTACTGAGCTGCTATGTTCAAGTAATTTAGTTTCAGTTTGCCTCAGTTTCCCCAGCTGTACCAAAAAACCAACAACCTACCTACCTCACAGGGGTGTTGTGAGGCCAAAGCTGTTCTTTGTCAAGGGCTGGGGCTGATGGAAGGTTCTACAGAGGACTGAAAATCTTTATTAAAAGATCTTTATATTAGCTTTTATTGTAGTATTTTAATACTATTTTGGCAAAGGCTTATTTCTATGGAATGTAATATACGTCCTATTTAAGTATTATGTAATTAGACTTATTTTAGTATGTATGGGTAAGGAAAAAGTTCAGGCTGAGCACTCTTAACTGGTGTTTCCTCTCTTCAATTATCGGTGCAACCCAAATGGCATATTAATATGAGGCTCTTTGTTTTTATGTGGAACATATTAAAACCAATATTGCTATATTTTGTAAACCCCATGACTGAAATAAAATCCTGCTCACAGTTGATAGCCATCTCTTATAATGTGGCTGTTTTAAAGTTTGTTCAAATCATGTGAACCAGAAATGTTCACTCCTGATACTAAGTGGTATTTTGTCATAGGAATGTACTTTTCTTCTTCTCTCCATGTGTAAACACCTTTTTCCTGCTCTTTATTCTTTCCCTTATTTAAGTTGTAGTGGCATGTAGCTACAGGAGAAATGGGGAGAGAGAATAATCTTCAAAACTTGTAAAATCTGGTATTAAGGCAAACTGTCGAGGAAGGGAATGAACAAAAGGGAAATAGTTGGCCATGGAGGGGTTTTTATGAAATAAACAAAGGGAAGAGATTATCAGAAACTAGGGCTGAGTGGGGTAAGCAGAAGGGATAGGTAAGAGGAAGGAATACAGATACAGCAGAGGTGATTACCCTATTTATTATTATCTCCTGATTTATATTAACTGCAGCTGAAGTAACATGAAGTAGAAACTTATGAATATGCCTTTGTCTGCTTTTGCTGGTGATTTCAAGGTTCATTGCTCAGCTTTTACAATGGGGCTTCAAAAAAATCAGAGACACATGATGCTGACTTGCATGCAGACAAATGAGAGCTCTGGTGGGTCCGGGACAGAGATGAGGCACAGCAGTTACCTTCTCTTATTGATATTTTTGTCATTGCAGCTCCTCTAAGACAGTTGTTAATGTGCATCAGCGGTGACAGTTGTTTGTCAGAAGTGATTACTGTTAAACTTCAACAAACTGTGGCAGTTGCTTCAGAGGAAATGTTTAACTAGCTGAATAACAAGCACTGAAGAATAACGTGGGGCTTTTTGGAATGCTTATGATGATGATGGTAACGAGTGATATTAAGGTCCATATAT
The DNA here is from genome assembly GCA_013397725.1 of Rhagologus leucostigma. Classification (NCBI taxonomy): domain Eukaryota; kingdom Metazoa; phylum Chordata; class Aves; order Passeriformes; genus Rhagologus; species Rhagologus leucostigma. Next base: position 1,787,053 of record VZTD01001501.1, on the reverse strand, counting down.
TGGTAGGTGGCTTAAAATGACTTTAAAGTATATATCTTGTTATCTGGTGGGAAGGAGAATTGCTTTTAAGATGTTTATCATCTATGCCCCTCTTAACAAATAAACTACGTTAGTCTTACTGCCTTTCCAGCTCCAAGGAGCTGCTTCTACCATTCTCTAATCACTTTCCTGCCTGTATTTTTCTAATATGTCACTTTTTTTAAGGTGCTGAAGAAACAGCAAATATTCATTGAGGACCTCTAAGAGAAATAGATGCTGTAATATTTTTCTGTATTGTTCTGTCTTTAATACAGCCTAACATCTTATTCGCTTTCTTGACTGCAACTACACAGTGAGCAGATGTCTTCATCAAGCTGCCCATGGTGATGCCTAGATCGCCCCTTGAAAGATCACAACTAATTCAGACTCATGTCACAACTACTACCAGAGCATGTATGAGTGGTTTAAAACCTTTCCAGTATTTATTGCCTTGTTTTTTTCTGTTGACAACTCACCTGCCCCTGATTTGCCAAGTTTACAGAGTCAGTTAGAGTATCCTGGCAATCACCATTAACCTAATAACTTCCATGGGGATTGGCTTTTGCCATTTGATGTACTGAAGTCTTCAGTTTCATGTATGTAATTCACTCTTCTGGTCAGTGAGTAGCATGGCAAGCGCTTACTAATTTTTACTCAATCTGATGTTTTCTGTTCCTTTTCATGTCTCCTATCTTCTGTACTGAATTTCCATTCTAGCTCAGTTGCAGCAATGAAGTCATCACATTACATCTGTCTGCTTTATTTCAAGTAACTTGCCTGCAGAAAACTGTTAGTTAAAATATTGTTATAAGCTTCCTTTTTTAAATTAAAACAAACCACTTATTCTGTATCTCTTTCAGAGTATGTACAATCATAGCAAAATGATTCAAACCATAAAAACTGGCTGATACAAGAGAACAAACTTATTGAGGAAAAAGGCAAAATCTGTGTCTGGTCTCTCAGAGCTTAACTTCACTGGTTTCAATGGAGTTGTTTTTGCCACACAAGGTCAGTTTCATTAAAATGTTATTTGAGATCATGTCACTTGAAGTCTAGGTGTAGCAGCCAGAATCAAGTGCCAGTGAACAAAGCCCCATAGAAACTTGTTTTAAATTTCCGGGTTATTCTCTTTGTGCCAGAGATGAAGCAGATGCATTACTATTACTTAGTCTCTGACCAGCAACCACATGGGCTCAGCCTAATATACCTGTAGTAGTATTTAACTGGATATTGAAACTGCATTACAATATTTGAGATGAAGCAACACTGGAGGGCAGGCTTAGTCTTTGTGGTTTGTTTCATCTCTTCATTCTCATCATCTTGTGCTTTAAAGAGCATGGAGCTGTAAATGATGTTGTCTTTAAGTGCTGACTGCATTTCCCAGTCATGTTATGTTTACAGATACAAAGGATATGTCATAAGGGCAGACTCAAGCCTGGTAGGATGCACAGCCTGGCCCTTGAGAGCTGCATTACCTCAGTTATCAGAGTACCGCATCCCAGAGAGCAGCTGCCTTCCAGTACTAATGATGATACTTGGCTGAGAAGAATGTACCTTGGATTTTGCATCCAAATAACTGTATCTGTTAGGTGATCTATTACAGCGGTATTCTGTCAAAAAACAGTTGTGGCTGCTGGGAGTTGATTAAGTTGGCCAAGGGGAGTTGGGATTTTTTTACTTTTTGAGGACGTGGTGGGGAAAACAGAGCCAATGAATCTGAGAGTTGTTAGAATGTAACATGCATAGCCTGTCCCCCACCTCTGGAAGACTCATCTCTGCTGCTACACTCACCAAAGCCCTATTTTGCCACTGTAGCTCTGTACTGTTACTAACTGCCCGGTAACCTTCAGGACTGACAAGTTCTTTTGACCATGCACTGTGTCTCTACTCTGGGAATTGGGTAAAAGGCAAAGTGGCTTTGGAAACTGGCATGACAGTGTTTTTTAGGTAATGGGCTCTGCTCATTTTTTTCCCTGGAACTCAAAACTCAGCAAAATTGTCTTGCTTTGACCTCTCTTTGCCCTAGAGTATTCCTCCTTCTGTTCATCTACATTAATACCATGCCAAGGATTTCTTAGTCAGGTGCCTGAATTATTCACCACTTATTTAGACAGCAGCAGGCAAGAATGCCTATGTCTTGATCATGCTGCATTGTTTTTTGTCAGGGCTGTAGTATCACAAACATTGCAAAAGAAGAACTGAAACCTAGAGCCTCAGAGGCTACACGGGAGCTTAATTCCCACTGAATACAGCAAAAAGGAGGCAGTAGCATTGTTCACAGTACAACACAGCTCAGCTATGGGAACGTGTAGGGTTGCATGACTGGTACCGTTCTAGCTTAAACAAAACTGTCTTACCTGGACAGCAGCATCTAGCCTAAAGCATTTTTATTTTTTTTTTTTAATGAAGAGATTACTGAGGGAAGAATTTTAAGAGGATCTCTCTGTAAGTGAAAAGGGAAAAAAACCCCACCAACCTGAATTTGTTTTCAACAATGTACCAGAATGTCTGAGCACCAGACTTAATGTGAAGAAACGAAGATAATTGTGTGCTCAGTGTAGTGTAAAAGAAAGAATGATACTGTCTGGCTGGGAAAATGGTTTGGCTGGGAGGCTATAGAGCACAGCAGAAGCTGTTTCAGCAAAGTAGAGTTCAATATGATCTGTTTCTGAGAATCCCTGTGTGGCTCCCACAGTTAACACAGGAACCTAATGGTGCCTGTATATTTATATAATTATGTTAATATCATAACTTAAGTTCAAACCCTGAACTATATATATTTTTGTCAGTAATTTTTTTTTACCCTGGTTTACCTATCATGGCTTCTGCATAGACAACTTCTAACTGTGCACTGCACACACCTGTTGTCCTTTTGTCCCATGGTAGAGTAATGGTATTCAAACTCTGTAAAGCACTTTTGTGATGTTTCCTGTGAAGAAAGCTGAAGAAAATAAATTTATCTTAACAGCACCAACTGAATTTACATCTCCCAAGTTTGTCTTGCTTGTGTTGTGTTTCTCTGTGTGTGGCATACGGACAGCAGTGCGCTGGCTGTCAGGGCGGTGTTCGAGGCCCAGCGCAGAAGAGGAGCTGGCTCTGGCTGCTTTCTGCTCCTGTTCCCCCAGCACTCCCTCACTGTACTGCCTCCCCTCTGCCTTTAAACCAGTGTCCACCAGGGCACTACACACTGGAGAACGCATAGCACTCAGATCCCAGGTTACTGGTTTCACTGCGGGTTGGTGTGTGCCTGATTTTAGCTGCTCCCCCTTCTGCCCTGCCCCAGGATTCACAGCAGCTGCAGGAACTGTGTGGCTCCAAGACTTCTTTTAAAGCTTAAGTGGGTCAGGGAGTGGGCTTTTATCTAAAGTGAGAATAGCAACACCACCCTTCCACAGCAACTTCTGGGGACTGGGAAGAAAAAGTCACAGGAACTTTAGGTCTTGCCTGGTAATATTCACACCTATTTCAAATGCCTGCAATGCAAAGCAGCATTTCAGAGGCAGAACAGTGAAATACACAGTTAATTCAAAGTTAAAGTTAATTCAAAATGTGATGCAAGGCATTAACAGCAGCATTATTTTCAGTACGTGGACTTGGAACAAGTTGGAGATGTTTGACATCCACAAATACCGAAAAGCATCAAGCTGTTATGAACAAAAAAACCAAAGCAGGTGATAAGACTGTAGTCACTGCGACTCAACATCGCAGTCTTGTCACAGCCCAGCCCCCAGTGATAGGGGCACAGATTTCACTTCTTTAAAAGAATCAAATCCCTCACCTTCATTTGCAATCCTTCCTGACAATTCCTTCAGGTCATCCTGACAGCAGGTTGCAGGGCTCACTGACAAAACAACCGCTGCACTAAAGTAGGAAGCAGAAGCACGAAGTACAGCCTTGCGCATAAAAGAGAAGCTGCTTTCCTGTTCTCTCTCACCTGGAGACCCAGGGCTCAGGTGCCTTGTCCCTTCCCCAAGCAGCCAAGGGTTAGTTCTGCCCACATTCTCCAGGTTACTCAGGGCTTAGATGCTTGTGGCTCAGTCTTGGATCTGCAACAAATACTGGTGCAAACTCTTTCTAGAAAACAGTATTCAGCAGCTAGAAAATAGATGTAGAATACACCCTTGCTTTCAAAACAAAAAAAGAGGTAAATTAAATAGACTTCAGTGTTACATGTATTTTTCCAGACAACTCCACTGGTCCTGTGCAACTGGATGCTGTGCTTTTCTATTCAAACAGGCTGTAGTAATTCCAGCTGCTTAAATATAGCTCTTTAGGTTCCATGAGCACACTTTTGCCCAGACTAAGACAGTGCACTCACATACACGAAGTTCAGTGAATACAGACCCAGACCCCACTGGTACTGAAAAGGTCAAACACTTTGTCAAATTGTGTGGTTGTCTGACTAAGAACATTTCCAGCTGCCAGAAACTAAAGTCTTTGGCTCTGGTTCCTGTCACAGACTCAAACAGGGAACATGGTCAAGACAAACTTCAACTCTTGGGTAACAGAATTGTTTCTACAGTTGCTGAGCAGATTCATTAGCACTCAGGATGGCAGCAACAGCCCCTGTGATCTATAGAAATAATTTATTACACCTTCTATTAGTACAAAAATTTACAAGCCAGTTCTTTTTGTCCGGTTTCCCTCTTCCCTTCCAATAGAAAATACCAAAAGATGAAAAATTAATGTAAAAATCTAAGTCCATTACTATATGGGAAATGCAATGGAATTCTCATCAACTGGTATTTTCCCCACAACACACAGATAAAAGATGTGATAAGCATTTTAAAAATTATTTCTTAACTATTACTATACAACTGTGTCCACAGACACAATCACTAGTGGGATAGTTTGGACACGTTAAAGTATTTTTTGGATGAATTCTTGCCATATTTTTAGATGCTACTGGTAACCAAACCAATCTTTCCTGTAAGTATTACTGAAAATTTATTTTAATCTCAGGACAAGTTAGAAGTGAAACGCAAAGCTTTTAATTTTTTGGGCAAGAATGAAAAAATATAAATATGAATTAAAAAATGTACAAATTAAGAACAGAGAATATGCTTAGTGTATTCTGGATCGCTTGACTCTGCTCATTTCTCCCAGTGCTTTTCTTTTCTGGGATAGTCCGGTTCCAAGATCTAAGTTATTCTGAAGGTAAGACTCTGCTTCCGGCAGGCAGTAACATTCCACAGGGGGAGGTGGATCCTTCAGTAGAGAAAGAAAAAAAGAGTGGGTTAGCAAGAGGAGCAGCTTCTGAGAGAACAGAAGCAGCTCATTATTTGTCTAAAACTGAAAATAACGAAACAAACACTACACACCTACATTTTGAATATGTTTTGCGAGCAGCTCCCTACCCTGCAACAGATCCCACTGCCAGCATCAGAACAAGTCATGTTAGAGTGTAAATTTGAGGCCACAGATCCAAGCCCTCAGCATAGGCACTTAGTGGCCACAATTCCTGGCAAAGCAGGCCCGTGACTGGTAGAGCGGCGGTCCCCCGGAGGGGGCTGGGGCTGTGGGGCAGGTGGGGAGCCCTCGGGCATGCCCACCTGGATGAGGTAGTCAGCGATGTACTCCGGTTTGAGGCAGTTCACTCCCTGGGCTGCCGCCTCTGCCACGTTAACCCTGGAGTCCTCTGGCTTCAGCTTACTGAAGTCAGCAAAGAGGTGAGTCGCTTCTTTAAAGAGAGATGCAAAATGGCCAGAAAACACCTACAGACAAAACACGACCCATGAAAGTTTAGTTGTGTTTCTTCCCCAAGACAAATGCAGTTCATGACCTTTAATTTCACTCATCAAATTAACAGAAACCAGTGGGAAACCAAATACCATTTACAGCTGCATTCCGTACCATCACATACCTGTCCAGAGGCGTGATCCTTCTCATCAGAGCAGGGCACAGAAATTCTATCCTCAATTCCCACCAGCACTACTGACTCGTGTAACCTCAGACAAGCTGCTCTGCCTGACCACTTGCAAAGTGAAGATGACAAAGCTTTTTCCTCCCACCCTTTGATCATCTCAGCTACCCTGTGTAAGCAATTTTGTTCATTAAAACCTTTTACTCACATGAAAAATGCCCAGCACAGAACTAAACAGAAAGAAAAAAAAATTAAACAAATATGTATTTCATTCTTTTTTTCAAACAACTACATACTTTTGCTCCTCCTGACTGAAGAAGGCGCCTGAATCCCGCTTCCTTGGTTTGATCAACGTTCAGGATCACTTTCCAACCACTGAAAGCTCCCTAGGTAAAAGACAATTAAGTCAAAAGTATGCTGGTACTGAAAAAGTACAAAGACTTAATGGATCTATAATTTACCCCTTTTGAGAGTATCTATCAGATGAAGACTTGCAATTACCTAGTTTTGCCTTTAAATGTACATGCCAGAAAAAGGTTCCACAGAACACACAGCTATTGGGCCACAGTCAGCAGCTTGCCACCCAGCCCCCTCTACGGAAAGACCCTTGGCAGAGAGCATGCTTTCCACAACACCAGACACTGAGAGAAATCTTATCTTAAAAACCCCCAGTTACTTGGAAACATTTTCCTCTGTTCCCCCACCATGCACTTAGTTACAGTAACAGCACCGACAGCCAACTGGTTGCCTCCAACAAACACTCAGTGTGGTTTCCAGGTAGGCAAAGGGCACGGAGGATTTGTTACAAGCATTCCTTTTAAAAAGGTTACTGTAAAACATACACAAGATTTTTCCTGACGTAATTGAAACAACACCTTGCAATGAATCCTCAACTGCAGTGCCCGATTTGAGAGAGGAGTTGAAAGGCTTTGGAGAGTTCAAGTCTCGCTTCCAAAAATCTCACTGAAAGACTATGAAACCAGTAACCAGTTTTGGTTTCCTAGCAGAGCTGAGTTAGATTAGCTCTCCAGTCAGAACTCTGAAGCATAAACATCATCTTCCTGGCTGAGGGACATTTACATACATAAGTAGCCACATTCCAGCTTTGCAAAACACGAACACTGGTTCAGAGGAGACTAAGACTTTTAATGTACCAGCACAGAAAATTTTTTAAAAAAACAAAATTACTTAACTAGAATATATCAAGCCAAGACACTTTGTTCTTGGTAACAAGACAGGTTACCGTCCCTTGACTTAAGTTTTTAAGTTTCTTGGTGACAATCCCTGTCCTGTCCACCCACATTGTACAGCTTACATTACAGAAGTATCTATATACCTCAGCAATACCCGTTTCTTGCCTTCCTTTATGAATTTTTTTCCTCCACCTCATGGCTGCCAGTGCCAGTTTCTTCTGGTTTACATTGATTCCAGACAAAACATTAAGTACAGAGTTACTTCCCCACTCATAGTCTTCTTCCTGAAACAACCATAAGCTTGAATTACCAAGCAGTCCTGCCAACTTTACCAGCAGAAAAATAGATTTTTAAAACCCACACCAAATAGAAAGCATAAAACCCTGAAACAAATCCCATCTCACTCTAGCTATATATATGGATTTTATCTAGCCAAAACAGCTCTAGGTAAAATTTGAGATATGGCTCTTAATTGCACATGTGTATCTAAATTAACTCATGTTTTCTGTGACATCAAGTCATGTACACAACCTGATTCCTCTTGCAGTTACATCTACAATAGAACTCAACAGCAGGACAAAGCAGCTCACTACACTGGACACGACTGATTATATTTCTGCAGTGTCTTTCAAAACAATGAAAGTTGGTTTTAATACATAAGGGTATGAAGCAGTCTACAGGCATTATTTTAAAGTTAGCCTGGTCAATGTAAAAGAACTGCCTGACCCAGGAGACCTGCAAAATTAACAGTTAGGAAGGCATTGGAAGAGGTAGAGTTCAAAAATATTTATGTACATGGTTATAGAATCAAGTTATTTAAAAATAATATATGTTTAATTATTGAAAGGATCAAGATTTTATTCCTGGTTTAACAAGAGCCATGTAAATTTAGCTGATACCAGTGAGAATTTACCAAAAGGTATTCAAAGACTGAATTTTAAGAAGCTATTATAAAAAGTGCAGGTATTCCATTTATCTTACATCAGGAGTTTGGTCCAGGACTAGTTTCCAGACAAAACTGGCCAAAAACTTCTCAGATTTTGGATTCTCTAAAACTCCCATGGCTTGGACACACTAAACTAGCAATTGGTTTTGAGAAGTCGTCTTTTCCTAGTAGTGCAAAACAAAAACAAATGCAAAAATGTAAAACCCACTAATGTCCTAGGGATAGGGTCACATGCCTGAACAAAGCAGCCAGCTCCTCTACACGCCTCCAGGTAGGAACGATGAAGCACCCACTTTCCGGCTGCCATCGAAGCCAAGAATTTTTCATTCCGAAGAGGATGTCCCACAACAATGTGTGTGCAACTCGGATCAAAGTACTGTTTCTCAAGTACTGTTCCACCTTGAATTGAGCAATGAATTTGACTCAGATTATCTAAGTATCATGCTGTACACAGAAAGGATCAACTCGAAGTGAGAATTATTTGAATCCAGATGAAAACACGACTCAAATTTACACTGAGAGTATTATCATTGAAATGACATGGGCAGAAGCTGCTAGGGAGGGAGAAGCAGCCAGGAAAGAGTGGCTTTGTAAGGAACCACTGCAACACAGACGGGAATGAGTAACACCAGAAGACAGCCCATCCTGGGCACTCCCAACAGTAAAGAATGAGGCTGTTGTGAAGACAGAGGAAAGAAAACTATCAGAAGACAAAACCATTGCTGTTTTATGGCAAAGCTGATCACTCACATAATAATAATACTATATTCAAAGAATTGCTCAAAAGCACAGAAAGCCATACATTTGAGCCCTCAAATCTGATAAGTCACTAACAGAAGTGCTTTCTTTTCCCCAATAAGCCACAGCTGAGCAGACACACACAGACACATACGATTCTTTACATTTCGCAAATATCTGGTACCTAATTCCTCAATCAGGTGGCAGTAATCAAATCTTTCTTGAGGATTAAGAGAAGACAGCTGAAATTTACGGAGTTTTTCTGTTTCTTCATCAGCCTTCTTATCTTCTGTAACAACCTAGACATACAGTAACAGAATTTGAAAATATGACAGAACGATTAGGTTGACAGCTGACTATTTCTCTGCCAAATATTCTGGGTTATTTATATATTAAGTTTTCTTTTAGCTGGGAAAAGCAGAACCAAACCTGTCAGTCACTTGACAAAAAGCTTGAATCTTATCAAATCTTATCCTTAGGCTCCTGCTTGAACATCCTCTTGGTTCCCGCTTTCTTCAGGGCACAGCTAAACTAATCTGTCATAACAACTAATCCTTCATTCACATCCACAGAATGCCAGGTTGAACACATGAAGAAACCAGCATTGATCTATCACACTGCCTCACTCACTTTCTATCAAGTTGGAATTCTATATTCTTTGAGGGCCTTTCCACTAACACGACACATGCCTCTGAAGACACAGAGCTGCTGAAAGTTTGAGCATCAAGTGGCACACTGCAGGCAAGACTATAGGCTCATTTTCCTTTCCAAGTTCACAATAAAACTGAATTTTAAACCACGTTTTGGCAGAAAAATAATTTCTCATTTGTACCTAAACATAAATTCCAGATACTACCAAAGAAACAAAGGCCTAACTTTTTTGCCATCATCCTAACACAGCTGGAGGAGTTCCAAGTGATACACATAATAACTCTTCACTCCAAAGCCTGCCTTAGCATTCCAGCACTAACTAAGGGGACAAAAAGCTTTATTTGTCTAAATAAACAGGCTTTGTTTTTTTAAGCAAATATTACTTGTTCAAAATCTCAAAGGAAGGGGGAGTATTGAAAAGAACAGAAAAAAGAGAATAGAATAGAACTGCACAAAAGTCATCCACCTCAAGATTTTAAATGCAGATCTTCATATTTTATATTTACCATCAAATTCAAAATGTCTTAAAGTATTACTGCATTTCTCAGAACACAAACCATCATAAATATTATTTCACTTGACAAACCTTTTCTTTGGGCTCTGGTGCCACAGGAGGGTTAGCCAGAGGGAAAGCAATGCTGGGGGCCTGCGGAGTGGGTATCAAGTTATCTTTAACTGGTGTTTCAGGATCTCTACATATGGGACTCTTTAGACCTTTAATCACATCTCCATCCCCAGCCTCAGGAACAGCTGTGAAAGTAAAGTGTTGTTGCATGACTTGTCTTTGGCAGAATATAATTATGTATGAAGTAAAAGATAAAATAAAAAATAAATTTAAAAACCCCACAACTGCTGCTACAATATGAACAGTTATATTTCTCACCTGCCTTTCATAAAGATGCTCTTCTTTATACCACAAACCACCAACAGCAGAATTGCAATCATGTCCCTGAATGCCTTGCTTTAAAAAAAAAATCACCTGAAAACTTCAAATGACCTGATTTCTTTGGCTAAACTGCACTGATTTGGTTGAACCAAAAATCAATTGAATGAATTTATTTAATTTTCTTCAATCTCTTCTAGGACAAGGTCAGTTTTCAGGCAGACTGCTGCCACAGAAACTCTTCAAGTAGATTGAGGGAAAGAGTTGGTGGCAGCAGGGAGAGAGAAATAAAGGATTCCACTATCTCAGAACAGAAAGAAAACAAAACCAGATGAAAAACCATCTGGTTTTGGCGGAAGAGGTATGTTGCTTCCTTAGTCCTAGCAACAGACTTTAGACTTCAAGAAGAACAGGGAACATAAATAAAGTATCTTCACTGAATCCTAACCCCAGCATGTCCATCAGCAACTCGACACATCTTGGTTTTTTGGGTCCATGAGTTAATCTTGTACCCCAATTCTTCACCTATAAATATTTCCACTACAATGGAAAAGATTTTGCTCATGGTATTCCCATTTGAATTCCACTATATTTACCTGAGGTGTTACCTGGAAACCAGCTGTGGTTCAAAACACCAAAAAAATCAAAACAACTTGGAAAATTTTACGAAGTCTTTCAAGTTGTTGGGGTTTTTTTGGAACCACAGCAGTCTATTTTTAACAAGCATTGCCTTGGTGTTTGACCACAAATGGTCAAAGCTTCTCTTTAAAAAACAGCAACACATAATGGAGCTCAAAGATGTGAAATTGTATTTTTTGGCATTTGAGAAATGCCAACAATGTTCACTTTTTTTGTAAGTAGAACTCAAATGCTACTCTATTTTAAAAGCCCCAAAGACCAAATGGATGCTGTCGCACAGAACAAGGATATTGCATTTCTAATTTTACCTATACCAGCCATCTCTGCATCAGGTACAGATCCTTTGAGGGCAGACTCATCCATGTTCTTATTGGTGTTACTCTGACCTTGCTCAAGGTACTGAGAAGGACTATTAGGCCACTGAAGGTTGCTGACAAGTCTTGCTCTCTCTTCTCTTGCAGTAGGATCATCCCAAATGATCTGCTCACTCTGGGATGGCTCTGTGTTTATATCTGCCAGTGCCTGGCGGGATTGCCTAAGGGAAAAACCACAGATACCTTACATACTCATTTTACAGAAGACTTCCATTCCAGAAAGCAATGTGTTAATTATCACATCAACTGCAGCATCCAAGTGACCTCATTATTAGAAATTATGTCTGGGAAAGGGGAAAACTTCAGTATAAAAGCTATTCTAGCATCCTGGCTTTATGAATCTAAGTGTCAGCATGGCTGAAAAAAGGCACTCAAAATACCAGTAGATATTTTTATTATATGCGTATTAGTAAGTTATTACAAAATCAGCGTACCTTACTCTTTATTAAGCCTATTTATCTGCAAATAAGCACCACGCTAAATGAATAATTTTGCAAGGGTTCCATTACTTTCTTACTGCACATCAGTGCTGATGGAGTTCAAATCCTATTCTCCATTTGGAGAGAAAAGAAAAATAAAAGAGAAGAAACATTCACAGAGGTGCTTTGCAGTAATACCTACTACTTCTTTATGACCTACATAAGCATTCATAAATACTTTCTTCACAATCTATAAAGAACATTAAGGAATCTGAAAAGAAAGAAAACAAGCCAGTTCAAAAACAGAACGTTAAAACCAATCATACTATTCTGTTTTTTTTAAAAAACAAAAGATACCCACTATGGATTAAGACATCATTCTGACTTTACCTAGAACATCCAGTTAAAGATTCTGAATTGCAAGAGAAGCAACTCAAGCACATCAGCAGAAAGAGACAACACATCTGAAAACCCTGGAGACCTATTCATGTTTGAATGAATGTCTAAACACATGCAAGGACAAAACGAGATACACTTAAATACAAATCAATACCTTAGAGCTTCCAAGACCCTGCTGCGGCCATTTCGCACAGACCGTGTGCTATCAGGAGTGGCTGGGGAACCATCAAAGCTGCTCCTGGAAAGAGATCCTCTTTGCCCCTGTGGTTTCACTAGTGATGTGGCAGACATGAGCTCCTGCAGCTGCCTTTGGAAGTTCTCCCTCATTTCTAGTGCTTGGGTTAAAACTAAAGAGAAGAAACAAAACTCAAATATCACAACTCTTATACTGTTACAAGTGAAAAGTGAACAACTGTTCACTGTTTCAGTGAAAACTGAAATTCCAGTCAATCTCCCTTCTCCACCAGGACAAAGACTACACATTAAAAAGAGGAAAGGTACTTGGGTAAGAGTATCTAGGAAAACTACATATGCCCCAAGTCACCTATTTTTAGACACAAGGAGAAATCTCCATTTGGCTCACTTCTGAATTTCCTCACACAATCTAACTTAGATCCACGACTCCTCTGTAACACATTTATTTACGTAACACATTTATTTACACAACACATACTCCAAAACAACAATCTGTCACATTAAGGACGAACTTTGGTGTTTAAAAAATAAAGAAATGGTGATTAAGCATCTTCCAATGAACGATCATGATTTTCTTGTGGGCTGTCAAGATCTTTAAAATAGAGAGGAAAACCCTTTCCTGGCATCCAGCAGCAATAAAAGCTAGCTGTACTTGACCAATATATAAATATGCTATCTAAAGTTTCCAGATCCTAACATTCAGCCCCTGGAACTGCAAAGACTCATACTGATAGTTTGATATTCCATAAATATTATGAAAACAGTGATTTACATTTACCTCCTTTGGATTCACTTGCTACAATTTGTTCTTCCCCTATAGTGACTGTTTCCTTTATTTGGTCAGTAGTTATATCATCGTCAGCATCATCTTCATCCACTGGAATAATCTAAACCCAATGAAGACAAGTCGATTTCTCAAACACCTTTTTTTTAATTCTTTTTAACCATGTTTGACACTTGTATAAATTCTGAAGATTATTAATCTTGCCTTGGAGTAAATCTAACCTTTCTGCTATTGCAATGACAGTAGAACAGTGAACAGTAACATGAGTGACAACTCCTATTCTGCAGGCTTAATGTCTGCTAAAGCAAGTTCACACCTTGGATCTCATTACCTAAAAGAAAAGACATCTATCTTTTCAAATTTGGAAAGCAAATCCTGAAATGCCAGTGTTTTCCTCCATCACCCTAGAAGATGAGTATTACAAATGCAGAAAAACCTTAAGGAACATCTGCAATAGCTACTATTAATCACTAGCTAAAACTGATTCAGTACATATTCATTGCTGAATAAGTATCAATGTTTTTATTAATATGTCAATATAACTATTAACTGAATCAAAATCACTTCACGGAACATGCATTCCTATCACACATCATACCTCATTTTCCTCTCCTGCTTTTCCAGTTGAAAGAGGTTTACCAGAGGAGGAGGAGAGCCTGACGTCTTGCACTGCACTGATGTCCAGGCTCATTTTGGGATTGTAAGTGTGAGGAAAGAGAGATTCAGGAAGCCGTTTATATTCTTGGGCACTCTGTAAGCACATCAGTTAATAAGAGAAAGATGAGGAACTGATTGAGATAAAAGAAGTTTCACACCTAAACATAGGAAAAGCACAATAAAAACACTGTCAAAAGAAGTACTTCACACAAGGGGAAAAAGGTGGTTGCCATTCTGGGAAAAATGTAGAAGTGTTCAGTAGAAGAAAATTTATTTCTTCTCACGGAGAATAAGGTAAATGTACATCAGTGAAACGAGATCACTCAATTTATTAATTCAAAGCAGGATGCAAAACATTATTCCTTATATATGTTTAGTATAAATGCATGCAGAAAATCCACTGCCATATAACTGATTTTAAGCCTCCACTTCCCTTTACTTTTAAGTAGGGAACAAAACAAGCTTCATACCTCTAAAAGCCAGTGTTCTGAAACAATATGTATACCCCGTTCTTTAACAGATTTGTACTCCTTATTGTTATCGTTCTGTCCTCCCTTATAGATGAAGTGTGTTACTGTTTCATCAAAGCACCATCTGGAAAAGAGAACAAAATACAACTTGAAGATGAAATTTCTATCAAAAAGTATCATAAATCCAGCTCAGAAATTGTCCTGTCTATTGTTCAAGTTAAAGTAGCTTTGCCTATTTTGTTATGCCTCAATAAACAATGAGAAAAGAAAGTGGGTTCTTTGCCAAAAGACAGCATTCAGTTTCATGATAGAACAATTTAAACCTGTTTTGAAAGCATTCCTGAAGAAAATAAAACTAAATAGGATAAACATATGGAAACGTATGGAAAGGAGGGGTTTTGCTTTAGGATTTGTTTTGTTTTCATTTAAGTGAGTGGAATTTTAAATCAGTTTCTGAAAAGAATGTGTGATCCAGGATAAGAGCTTTTTCTTTTGTTGTCATATTGAGCTGCAAGTGAAATACTGATCCTTGAAGCTCAAAATAAACAAAATGAGGACTGTTAATTTTTAAACTGATAAAAACAAGTATTTGCTATCTAATCCAAGCATCTTCAGCATTTCTAACCTACTGCCAAACATAAGGGCAACTTCCTTCACATCATGAATAATAACATTTATATAATAAGTCAGTAACAAAACACATAAATCAGATTTAGTGGAAGCAGAATTCTGTCTTAAATCACAAATGTTAGTTGGTAGTTTCTCTTCATGACAACCTATTTTTCCTAAGCTTTTCTAAGAACACTGACTTAGCCATGCTTACAATCTAGAACATAATTTGTTTTGAGCCAGAGAGAAACACACACAAATTCACATCAGATTCAAAACGTAAAATATAAAGCAAATGTTAAACCATCCAAAACTTAAACTTCTTCAAAACAAAACAAAAACAAACAAACAAACAAAAAAAACAACAAAACAAAACAAAACAAAAAACAAAACAAAAACAAAAAAAAAAAAATTCTGGACAAACATTACAAAGAACACAGGGACTGGGGACATGACAGGGAAAGATGGCCTTAATTCACATTACAAGTGGATGACTGTTGTTTAACAAGGTGAAATCTAACATTTAGCTATAGCAAAAGGCATATTAGGATGCAAAGACTTGTAGTTACTAGAAGTCATTCGTATTGGCTGATACCTGTAGTCTGCTCCAAGAGAAGCTGCTATTGCATTCAGCTCCCTTTGCCTCTTACAAAGTTTTTTACTAACATATATAACAGCATCAGCTAGAGGCTTGGGCTCTTCTTCCTGGTCAAGCAGCAGGGATAAAAACAGGAGAGTTATGATTGGAAGGCTTCTGTATCAGTAACAAAAATACTTTAATATTTAGTGAAGCGTGTAGTAAAATATACAGTGACAACAAAGGTAATATAAACACACTTCCTCTATTTTTGATGCTCCCCTACCCATGCTCAAAACCCAGCATTATTAACACACCATGCACTAGGAATGCCAAGACAAAAGATTCATTCTCAGCCAGTCTCCCTAGAACATAGTCTGCTCCTTTCACAGGCTGAACACTGAAATTAGAGAATTATCAAACCTGACACTACTGAAGTATTTCACTGTAGAGGAGTGAGACAAGTAAGACTAAGGGGCTACAAAATAAGAAGTAATTGCCTTCCCTTTCCAGAGGTCATTAGCTTTCTTGACCCTCCTCAACAGCAAACAGTGCACTAACAGAGCAAGCAATACGTAAATGCTCCCTTTCCTCCTACACCCTTCTGTTTTCTCTTATTTTTCTTCTCCTATTAAGCACCAGAGCAGCACCTTAGAGAGGAAGGCAGGAAAGGAAGACACACGCATTAATAAAGACCTTCAAACTTTAGTCCAAGATAAAATATCTAACCCTGTTCAGCAGGAACCTGAGAATCTCTCAAGTGTGATATCTCACTCCAATACTACAAAGTCTAAATTGGTACCTATTTATATGCCATGTTACTTAGCAACTGCTTATTATTCAAGACAGCAGTACAGACAGTAAAAAAGGTTTTAAAATTCTTTGCCTTCCATGAGGAAATTCTTCTATCTTACCTTCCTATAACTGTTAACATTGAAGAACACATAATCACGTGAATTTGTATTCAGACAGATCACAAATAACAATTCACAAATTCCTTTGCAACTTACATCACAAAAGATAAAGCTTTTTCCTAATTTAACCTATGCTCCAGCAACTAAACCCCCAAATTTCCTACCACTTCTGGCTGTGCAGCAGCCAACTGAGGGCTGGCAGTAAGAGCCGCTGCCTGCGTTGTGCTGCTTGCCAGTGCCAGTTTCAAGTTTCTGCCGATGACTTCAGAGAGAGGTGTACTCAGTTTCCTGGTTTTTTGTTCAGGACCTCTAGGAGTTTCCAAAGCTTCCAGAGCATCCTACCAAAAAAAAGAAGAAACTGACTGACTTTCATGAACACCTCACAAAATTCTCACTCAAGTGCAAGTTTTACAAATACAGTAAGACTTCATACTCCTAAACCAGGACAGCAAACTACAGGAGCAGCTACCAAGTGCAATTGTAGTACCACTGCACAAAAGCTGTACAAGACGAATGTAATCTTGGAGCCTGCTCAAGCAAAAAGACAGATTATTAATCTCTCTGTTCACTGCCATCACTGAGAATTGCCCTCAGTGGAAAAGCCAGTGACCAAACACAGGTATTCCTAACCCAAATCAACTACTTTCATGTACTTATACCTTGCCCTACAGGAGTTGCATGAGTATGTGATTCTATCTGCACCTTTAAAATACCATTTCATACTGTCCTTTTTTACAAAAAAAGAGAAATTTTGGTCTAGAATATCTTGCTTTTGAAAATTATAGGCGCTTTCTCTTCATGAAGCAGAACTATATAAAGAGAATACTGGCTTCTTCTACATTTGCAACATGTTTTGTCCTATTGTGGGCAGAGGGATTAAAAAATAAAACAGAAAACCCCCCACAACAAAACAGACAACCCATAAACAACCCCCCAAAAAACCAAACAACTCTGCAGGAATTCAATGCATTGACTTTTCAGTTAAGGCCTTAAAAATTAAAAACTAATCCGAAGCCTACCAAAGCACACCCGAGACATTCAAGAGCTCTTCCAGCACAGATATTCTCTAAGTGTCAGCAGTTTTTTTTTGCTGGTTTCTCTAGCCTCTTGTGGCTTTCAGAATAAGACACTGAACCCAAAACCCCAACGCATTTTTCACCTTGCAACAATAGCTTCATAATTGCTCTAAAGCTATTACATTAGAACATGTCACCAAGGCAACATTTCATCAGAAAATGCAAACACTTGTTTCCAAACACCTGGAGCAATTTTAAGGTGTCCTGTTACATTTATCAGTCTTTAGATGCAAAGAACACAGACTGGATGCTGTCTGAGATGTAGGACACACAAGCATATGATGCAATAAGCACAAAGGAGCTTTGTTAAGGACATTACCGCACTTACTATTCAATAAATTTAGTCCACAGGTCATTAACTAAACTATATAAATAAAGGAGCCGGTTTTCCTGGCTTTATTCCAAAGGGAAAGTCTGTATGTGAACAGCATAAAAGTGGGTAAAAGTACAGGTTTCTGTGCTGCTTTTAAGTTTACGCACATCTTAAACAGTACTGGCCACACAGACTAAAAAGTTTGCAGAAATCACCTTTACATCAAAAGAAGGCTTGAACAATTTGTCTTTGGAAAGAAACTTTGATGGTGTGTCAAGATGTAAAGATGGCTCTTTCTGGAGCGGTCCCCCTTGTGCAACAGGAGTTGTCTTCCCAGTATGATGAGAGATTACAGCTTGGAAAGCTTTACTCTGGAACCTGTTGATATCAAGAGGGGTCACAGCCCCTTTTTTTCCAGCTTCAAGGAGATGAGTAGGCTGTTCTGAATCGGGAGATTTAACAGTTGCTGGTGTCTTGCTAAACTGAGTAATGAAACTCTCCATATCTTTAAAAGAAACAAAACATGAGAAAGCAAATTGGTTTTTCTTTTGAACACAGACCCCATATACTCTTATTTAAACAACAACCATGAAGAACTGAATAGAGGGGCATCAAATCATTGCAGACTAACAAGTCTAAAGTCCTAAGATGGATCTGTCATCAATTCCCATGCAAGCTACAGAGCAGCACATGCACCAAAAAGGACAAAGCTGAGACACTGAGCTTGAATCCCAACTGACTGATAACCACAAGACCCCACTGGCTTCACCAGTTTTGCAGCAAACACATGGTATCGTTTCTGTAATCACAACTCAACAGCAGGAAAAAATATGTTGCATGTGCAGCCTGGTCTAATGGAAGGAGTTGGAACTAGATGATCTTTAAGGTCCCTTCAAATTCAAACCAACCTACAGTTCTATGTTAATATTTGGAAAAATATCCTTTAGCTCTAATACTTTGAAGGTGTTAGGAAAAAAATTTCATCATACCTGCCTTCTTTATAACAAACAAACAGTACAATGACACAATCATACTCCCTAACTTGCAACCAACCTTCAGTCCCTGCATTTTCAACCAAGAACTTGCTTTCATCTGCTCTCTTTCCTGTCCTTGCAGACTGCAAAAGCCAAGCTACAGTGACTGCTGGCAAATTCCACTTCTTCGCAGCTTCATACTTAGAGCCATTCGGTTCTCTCACCACAAGATGGGTGCTGGCAAACATTCCTTTTTTTGCACTGGCTTTCCGCACAAAGAATTCTTGGACTCTACAATTAGATTGATAAAACACTCATTTAGTGATAAACAGTATTATTCTACGGCACATTTACACTATTATAAAATGTATTCTCGCAACAGAAAAAGAACCAATAGAATTGATGTCTAAGGCCACCCACTTCGCACTTTACAGCCTAACCTACAGAAAAGAAAAAAAACCAACTCCCCCCCAAAAAACCCAAAACAACAACAAAAACAAGTTACACAGTAATGTTTTGCTTCTACCAGCACTGAAAACAGTATTTCTTATACTCCAGCAATCTTCACATATCCCATCACATATTCAAATCATACACCAGGCCTAACATTCTTCTGCAAGATGAATGGAACAGGCTTGCTTCCCTTCCAGAGTCAACAAGCATCATTTCCAAATGAACAACAGTTTTCTTTATATTACAGTTTTTCTCTAATCATCAAGGACACAATCTTGCAAAATGATGGCAGGACTGAGAACTCATAATCAAGAATTTAGTTCAAATAGGCTACAAACCAGATCAAATGATACTCTAAGCTAAACAATTTTGCCATGTCACGACTAAACATGTTTTTCTTAAAGTTTTTCAAAGATCTTGATGAACTCTAAGTAAATAGGGCACCATTTCTTAGGAGCTGGGATGGTGAAAGGGGTTCACCACGGTTATGGGGCTGAGCCAGATAGTACTGAAGAGGAACAGTGGTCCTTTCCTAGATAACCAAGCCCCACCTGAAAACAGTTCAAGAGCAGAGTAAAGAGCTGCTGAGACTCAGTTACTGGGAAATAAGAAACTGAGCATATTCTGGTAGAAATCAGACTGTGTGAGTACTGACCATATTTCCTTAAAAGAGAGGAAAATAGAAGAACTATAGAATGATGTCTCATTGCTTCAGCACCAGATTTTGTAAATGAATGGAATTCAAAAGAGCTTTAACTCCAATATTTGTACAGAAGAAATAAAATGCATAATGGCAGCACATTGGTTCTTTAAGAACAAGAAGAAACAATAACAGGAGATGTACCTGGC
The DNA here is from genome assembly GCA_013397725.1 of Rhagologus leucostigma. Taxonomy (NCBI): domain Eukaryota; kingdom Metazoa; phylum Chordata; class Aves; order Passeriformes; genus Rhagologus; species Rhagologus leucostigma. The sequence goes on along the minus strand of VZTD01001501.1, from coordinate 1,767,059 downwards.
TCCCAGCACTCCTGCCAGATAAACAAGGGAGTCTCTCTCGGCACCAGTGAACTGACTGAAAGAAAGAACACAATCTTCCAGAGGGGTAGCTCCTTCCATTACCAGGACTGGTGTGAAGAGTGGATTGGATCGGATGTCTAAAAGGACCTGCTGTTCCACACATGTTATCTTCAAGAAAGTGAAAGAGAGAAAAAATGTAAATCAAGCCTACAACAGCATTTATGGACTCAACAATGAGCAATCCTGCTTCCATCATTACACCTAAGACAAATTATTTCCCGCTGGATCAGACAAATTCTTTTTTAGACCATGTCAGTTTTGTCAAGTTTGACATAATGAGGCATTATTCAGAACTTTTCAGTTACTAAAGTTCCAACCCTGGAGGTTCCCACAAAACTGGAGGTTTCCAGTTCAGTGCATGATCTGAGGATCTGTATAGATTTACTTCACAGGAAGTTACCTAATACTGAAAGTTACTAACAGCAGGTAGTCTGTATCACGTGCCTGCTCTTGACAAATATCCTTAGTATTCTTTGAGCTATAAAGCTATAAAGGTGACTTGCTCTTCTGCCACAGATTAAAAAAAAACCTATAAAAAGCATGAAAGAAACGAAAATATCAAATTAAATCATTATTAGTCAACTAGCTCCTTCTAGAGTTCATCACTTAGAAAGAATGTTGTCAGACCTCATATAAACATGGGTCATGACAATGAAGTCCTATTCAAGAGTCCTGTAGAAAAGGAAGTGAAACAGAGAAGACACCCTACAGATGCAGAGGTTTTAATGCAGGCTTTTGTTTAGTACATCTCAAACAAAATGAGGCTAATATCTCAGTATCTTCTTTATATTTAAGCAGTCAATAACTGCATTCTGACAAGACAAATTTCTAACACAGATACCTGTTTATTTGGGAATTGAGAAAGTGTAACTCCCTTACCAGCCATGTATTTGTGACAACGTCACCAACAGTTGCCTTCACTGTGCACCCTAATAAAGGTACCACAGCATAGTCTGCAATGGTTCTGCTTTGCAGCAGCAGAACTTCCCCAGCATTCTCCTTTATAATATCTGCAATGCAGGACTCGTCCTCTTCACCAAAACCCAGAAGAAGAAATCTCTTTCTGAAAAATAAGCCTCCTTCAACCAGTGCAGAAGACTCTGCCAAAGACCCATTACAGACAGATGGTTGATTCTCTCCTTGAGCAGTTGAGTTAGTAACATCACTGAAGGTTCTGGATGTTAGTTTTTCACCTTCATCTGAAAAGGTAAAGAAAAATAAAAAAGAACCAAGCATAATAATTGTTTGACAAGAACAAAGACAACCCAAAACAGTTTCATGAAATCACATTATCGTGCTGTTTTCAGCCAGGTTTAAGTTAAAAACTGTTCTATATAGGCCTATTTAAATTTGAATTCTGAAACACAAAGTAGGAGTTAACATACTAGATGTGGATAAATTTTTAATAAGCAAATTCTGCAAGCTCAAATCCTAATTATGAGCAGTTAAACTTTCTACAGTATGCTGAGCCTAGAACATACCTAGTGTAGAGTAGTTATTTACATATTGAGAGAGGAAGTCATCTTCAGCAGCTTTCTGGTGCTTTATCACGTTCACAGCATCTTTCTTCAAGAGACTGTTCTTTTGGGGAAAAATTGACTTCATTCTAGGTTGTTCCAAAATTGGATTCTCTAGCAGCTGGTAGTTTAGAGGGATATAGTGCTCCACTGGACATAGACAACCTTTACTAAATGACTCCAGCAACCATTTTGCTGTCACTATATGAGGCCTATAAAATAAAATGTTATACAAAAAAGTTACAATAGGTTTCAGACCCGTGAATCTTCTTTCCTCCTCCAAAAATACCAGTATACACACACACACATACACACAAAGTCTGTAACTTTAATACTAAGCAAGCTTTGGGCAATTTACAACCCTTAAGAGACTTTTTAATTCTTTCAGTCTGAGAACAGAGCATTTCATAATTATTTTCTATAACATAAATTATATCTGCCACTGCTGCATTGCCAAGTTCTTCCTCCTCAATGTACTAACAAATACACGTTAACACCTCTTTTCACCAATAAGAACACTTGCTTTTCTACTCACTGAGGTCACCCGTAGCTACCCAAAGACATAGTACTGAGAAGCACATGAGGATATACTTATGACCACTAGCTGTAAGTCTTCTCATTTAAATCAAGAACTACTTAGCATTTTCAAATCAATACATGATTCCAAAGAATCATACAATGGTTTGGAAGGAAACTTAAAGATCATCTAGTTCCAACCCCCCTTCCATGAACAGGTGACACCTTCCACTAGACTAGGTTGCTCAAAGCTCCATCCAACCTGGCCTACAGGGATGGGGCACCACAGCTTCTCTGGGCAACCAGAGAAGCCTCGCCACCCTCACAGCAAAGAATTTCTTTCAATTATCCAATCTAAACCTCCCCTCTTTCAGTTTAAGGCTATTCTTCCTTGTCCTGTCTCTATACGTCCTTGCCAAAAGTCCCTCTCCATTTTTTTTGTGGGCTTCCTTCAGGTACTGGAAGGCCACAATTTGGTTACCCCAAAGCCTTCTCAACCTCATCCTCTCAGCCTTTCCTTGTAGAGGAGGTACTCCATCCCTTTGACCATCTTGGTGGCCCTCCCCTGAACTCGCTCCAACAGCTGATGTATTTTCTGTGCTGGGGACCCCAGAGGTGGTGGGAGAAAGAAAACAAGGTGTAACTAGACCTTAAGCAATACAGTTATTACAACCTGTGAGCTGTTTTGTCCAAAAAGTGTTTCAGCTCATCATTATTTTCCCCCAGAATGACATGAGTAACATCTTCATTAAGTTGATTAAATCGAACACCACCGCCACAATTAATAAGCCTTCTCATCTTGTCCAACTTCCTGCCACTGAAGCCACAGAGATAGACCTACAAAGAGAACAGAGCAAGAAATAAAGCCTTAAAAATGTTAAAAAAAAAAAAGAAAAGAAAAAAAAAAACCAAAAAATCAAGCAGAATGTTTTCCTATAATTTGTTTCAACTGCTGCAGAACACAGAGTAGTGCTGCAGCTTCTCAGAAGCAGCAAAAAAGTTAAGCATTTATAAATGGATTAATTTATCGTTGCAAATTAATCTAGCAAAGCTTCAGTGTTTACTGACGGAATGAACCCCCGAAATCGCATAAACAAAAACCCCCCCAAATAAACCCACATGCTAATTGTAGAACCCATTCACTCTAGTGTTTGAATATAGATGTCTATGAATATAAAATTTTATATTTCTACTACATATTTAATACAGTTATACACGCACACACACTCGTAGACACACACATAAGCTACAGCATATGGACACAAAATAAATCTGGTATTTGTTGCTGACCATGGAAACAATTTACTCAAGCAGAAAGTGCCAGCGTTTCAACATAGTTGCTTTCGCTTGTTAAAATGGAACATTTCAAAGTATACATTGTTAAACGTACTCGACACCCATCTAACAAATCTTCAGGTGCTTGAAAAGAACTTATGTCCAAGTTTTCCAGCTCATCAGGAAGAGGATCCAGTCTGCTGCTCATAGCTGAACTACATGCAGTTTCATTAACACCACTCAAATTGATGTTGGAAATGTGGCTGACGTCCGAAAGGGTATGATCTTTAAATAAAATTAAAAAAGAGGCATTAGATTTGGCTCAGCTCTCTCTGCTGCTTCACTCAAGAAAACACAAACCTGCCACTCACGATTTTGTGGTGCTGTAAGGAAATGTAAAGTCTGAAGAATGAAAAATACTAGGTAAGTAAAACCTTTTTTAAACCAAGGAGTTTCTTTACACACAGATTGAGCACGGTCTTACTAGAAAGAGGGCTTATATACTTTCTATTTATTCCCTAAAGGATGACACCTATGACAAAGCAGCCAATGAGACTTGCTTTCATAGCTTTTATTCCAGTTTTGTGGCCACTTATTAGAAATACTAAAATCAAACAGGATTCTCTATAGTAGAGATATCAAAGCAAAACTGTAACTTGAAAGAAGTACGAATCAGTATCAAGTGCACGCACACATTAAAGTTGGCTGTGTCTTTCATGCGACCACGTGGGCTTACAATATACTTTTCACTTTTTTTCTGTTAGTAGCATGGAGAAAGTAAAAACAAGTGTATAAAGAAAAAATAGAAAAATAACATTAAAAACTTAAAATTCAGCATTTGTTTCCTCCCCACCCTCCAAGACTGCTGTAAGATTAAATTCATTACAGACACTTGTTTTAAACTACAAATATATAAACAATCATGCTTTTGTAGGACTTAAAGATATACATCACTGGTTCTCAAGCAGAAAATCATACACTTAATTCAAGTTTACTTTTTTAACAATCATCCACATGTTTCAAGTCTACACATGTTGGAATATTCAACGTGCATAAAAGCAATCTGTTGTGTTTTATGCCTAAGCTGAATCTAGAATCCAAACTGTCAAACCACTGTTATAAAAGCAAGCATCTTACTCATCTCAAAACAGTTCTTCCTCCTTAATACAAATATTTCCTATCTTATTTAAACACATTTTAAAATATCTTACTTACTATGAGGCTTGCTGGTGTCATTTGTAGGTGTTGATGTACTGGGTGCATTACGCAGTTTTGATCCAGCCTCTATTTTATACATTGTCTCATCCTGACAGAAGCCTTTCTTGATGCTGTCAGAAAACCACTGCACAGACACACAGTGCACATTCCACTTTTTGGCACATTCGTACTTCTGACCTTCCAGATGTAAACAAAATTTAAATAAAAATTACAATCATTAAAAGACTAAAGCATCAAACAGTGATTGCTGAAAGACGCCTGGACATTAAGAAAATTTATAAATTCAAATAACTGATTTTAATGGAAAAATTATGTTTTACTGGACTGTTGATAAGCTGTTTATACTCTAAATACAGTTAGAGTAAAAAAAAATCTCATGGATGGCTAACTCAAGGTATGACAAGGCATTAAAGAAACAAAAAAGGGAAAAAGGCTTTAAAGCTTTCAAGCACACACAAAAAAAAGAAAGGTCCAAGAAAGTCCGAGGATATTTCACTGTAGGCAAAGAGAGGGAAACTGAGGAAAAAAAGAAAATCCTTCCTTTCTTCTCACAGTAAAACTAAAATCCTTTCACATCTTCCGAAGAGGAAGGAAAAAGCTTTCATTTTATCTTAGTAGGGAATTTGGAAGACACAAAGAATAATTACATAAAAAACATCAGGCCACAATCCAGTTTCAATCACAGTACAAATTAAGTCCTATCCAGCTCTCCCAAAAAAAGTTTTTCTTTTCTTTATCCCCTCTAGGATTCTCCCTTTTCCCTTCTTTAAATACCACCTATGTCTCTGGCTTTTTTTCCTCTTTTGTTCTCTTTCTCAAGTCTTTAGAGCAAAGCAAAGGTGCCCTGTGTTACTCTCGCCATCAACAGTGATTCCCTGAACAGAAGTAGTAAGAGCAACACTGAAGCAGACACAGAGGCAGTTCAAGCTCTTGTGCTTACACACATTCACACTACTTCAACTCCAGAAGTGCAAACAGCATTTACTCTGTTGGTTGTACCTTTTGGCTCTTGAACTATGAGGTGAGTGCATTCATTCATCTTGAGCTGCCCTGTGTATTGCCCACCATGCTCAGCAGTGAGGCGCTGGACTTCTTTCCTGTCGGAGCTGCTTAAGCCAGTTACACAAATTGTGCAGCCAAGGAACACAGGACAAGCGTAGTCTTCCATGCTAACATCAGTGTACCTCATCATGCTACAGAAGTGAAAGAGAGAAAGTAGGTTTTTTCTAAGTAAAATCAAGTAGGAAAAGAAATTAGTCTGTACATAAGAATTACCAATCCCCAAAACAAAATCAGTTTTGTTTTTTTTCATACCCTTGCTGAGACTTATCCCACAATGTCTTAACCCAAGAGGGAAGCAAAATAGGTTTCTTCAGGGAAGCAGCTACCAAGTATTTCTTGCTGCCAACTTCTCCAGCTATTAGATGAGTCACTGACATGTTAAGGTCTCTGTATACACATCCACCCATCAGTTGCACGTATTTGTGAACTTCTTCCTGGATGTGGAAAAAAAATACAGAAAATTATCAGGGGAAAAAAGAACCTACATGACACTCATGTTCACCTTAAAAAAAACCCAAAAATGTGGTTTCAACTGTCTTTGATTTCCCCTAAAAGCTGTTCAAAGACACTAAATAGATATATAGGGAAGCCGTAAAAACCTAACTATAATTTCTATTTTATCTGCACTTATGATAAGCTGAACGTAATACATACCCCAAATAAAAACATTATAATTATGCTGCATGAGCAAAATTTTGCAGATGGTTGACATTTTAGGTAGCATGAGAAACAGATATCGGAATAAATGTAAAGTAAACATATATAATCATATTTGAGATGTATTAATATGTGAGTAAACTACATATAGTCTACAAGTTACAGAAGACTTGATGGATCTAGACACAGGCACAATGAGACTTATATGCTCTGACTGCTGTCTTAGTAATGAGCCATGCAAAGCAAACGTCAATGACAACCAGTTGAACAATCCATCCTTGGGAAGGCCTTACCCTCACGTCCTTCTCCAGGCTGGTACAGGACACCGCGACATCGGCCATGGTCATGTTGTACACGGGATACTCGGCTCTCGGGACACATCGCTGCGACTGCATGCAGTACAGGACTACCTGTGGTCCAACAATCCTACAGCCAAGCTGCAATAAAATAACAGGAAAAGCACAAAGAAAATAAGCAGAGGGTACGTTGGCATCAGGAAGGCTTTCCTTGTCCCTGAGTTCTCAGGAAGACAAGGCCCTTAGTCTGTCCTCCCTCTCCTCTAGCATCTCCAGGTAGCTGACAGTTTTGTGTTTACTTTCAGTTGTGGATTTTCTGTACAATCATTGTAGATTTTCTAGCCTCAGTAAGAGCTGCCAATGCTACTGCTACGGCCAAAGAATTCCAGCTAGCCTATCTTTGTCCACTAGACAATTCCTTGCAGTCAAACCAAATCATGTTTGTCAGGAGATAAAAAGGGTAAGAACCAGCTTAGGGACTCCAGCAGAACGAGAACCAACCATACCATTTATTTTTCCAAATGTTTGAAAATAATCATTATGCTTTGCTGGTCACCTTCTTCCCTAAATACAGGATGCACTGCTACGCTCAGTGCAGGAGAGAACATGCAGGATGCAAGCATGGACATGAGTGCTTCTAAAAAGGAAAGAACAGAGCTCAAAGTAAGTTGCTGGGTGACATACCTTTTTGAGATGACTGAAACCCACGCCTCGGAAAGGATCGCAAATGTAAAGTGATTTATCATTTTCTTTTATATTGAGTACTGTTTCCTCTTCAAGGATCTGGAGATGCTCTTCTGACTGGAATTCTTTTATAGACTGCAGGTAAATGATGCATACAACATTTATTTAACTAGCAAATAATTAATAAAGAGGCAGTCCTGTGCAAACTATATAAGTACATATCCTTGAAACAGCTCACAACAAAGCTACCATGCAAACAGGTATCGGCAGAAGAAAGGGCTAAAACACCTCATGAGCGTCCCCCTCATTCCCTCGAGTCTTCACAATATTCTGACTTAAATATTCAGCACAAAAGCCTTCGGGACCTGATCGTGCCACATGGTGCCTTTGGCTCTCACTAACCTCCCAAGAAGTAAAACAACGCACAGTGTCCTTCTAAAGTTTGTGTTTAGATGAGTGACCACCACATAGGCCTTCCAGGCTACATGTCCCTTCCCTACGCGTCACCAGGTTTTGAAATTGAAGCTATTTCATTAAGTAAGTTCTTCAACAAAATTGCTCTAGTTCAACAAGCTTTATTACACACTAAACACCCCTGCTACAGAAACAGCTTCATTTCCAAGTGTGCATATGTAACTAGCTTATTGTATGGCACAGACGGCTAACTCAGCCACAGAAATCACATGCCAATTCACCAAGCTCACACAGGTGACCAAACCAACTTACCTCAAGGGCTTTAGAAAAATACTCCGAGCTCTCGGAAGACTTTATGAACTTCACAAAAAACGGCTCCTTACTACTTCTCATCCTTTAACTAAGAAGTAAAACCCAGTGAGGGCCCTGACATTCCCGCTGCAGCCCGGAACCCCTCTTGCCCTGTCCCTGTTCCCTCCGGGCCACGAGCCTGGCGCACGCCGCCCGGCCTAGGTGGCGCCGACTTCAAACGGGGACGGGGGGGCGGGGACAGGCCGGCCTCACCGGGAGGCCCCTTCCCCACGGGGCTCAAGGCCCGCACGGAAGGGGCCCTGCTGGGCAGCAGGCGCCCGGGGCTCCCCGTCCCCACAGACCGGGCCCCACCGCAGCCGCACCCGCCCGGCCCCTCACCCGCGCGGGAAAGCGGCGGCGCTGGCACTGCGCAGGCGTGGGGCGGGGTCTGCACGGTGTAGGCGGGGCCGGGAGGGGGGCGGGGTTTCGCTGCGGGCCCGCGCTCCGCCCGCAGGGGGCGCTGGGAGCGCGCGTGCGAGAGCGGGCGGGTAGAGGCTCTGGCTGAGGGAGCGCGGGGCCGCAGGCAGACACGGGAGGGAAAAATACTTAGAGAAACACAGAAGGGACCTCAAAGAGCATCTAGTCCCAGCCTCCCTTGCTAAGGGCAGAGATACGTCCCACTAGACCAGATTGCTCTATACCCCCATCCAGCCTTAGCCTTGAACACCACCAGGGATGAGGCATCCACAACCTCCTTGGGCAACCTGCTCCTCACCACTGTCACAGTAAAAAATGTCTTCCTAATATCTAACCTAGATTTACTGTCTTTCAATTTGTGCCCATTACTCTTTGTCCTATCTCTGCAGTGCCTGACGACGAGTCCCTCTCTGGCTTCCCCGTAGGCCCCCTTCAGATACTGTGTATTGGGTTTGCAGGGCCGTGTTTTTGGTAACTGAGGGGCTATAGAGGTGGCTTCTTTGAGCAGCTGCCAGGAGCTTTCTCCATGTCCGGCAGAGCCAATCCCTGATGTCTCCAAAGATGGACGTGCCACTGGCAATGCTGGGCCAGTTAGAAATGGTGGTAACACCTCTGTGATAACATATTTAAGAAGAAAAAGCCAAAAAGTTGTTGCTCAGTGGTGATTGTGGCCAGAGAAGAGTGAAGTGAGTTGAGTTTTTCGTCAACCATCACCCCGAAGTCTTTCTCCACAGGGCTGCTCTCAGTCTCCTCTACACCCAACCTGGATATGTGTCTGGCTCCCATGACCCAGGTGTAGGACCTTGCACTTCATTTTCATTCTTGTAGCTTGTAGCTTCCAAGCTGTGAGCAAGAATGTCAAATGTTCTCCTCCCACAGCAGGGTCTGGAATCTTGTACCGCACTCTTGGCATCTGCCTGCATCGTTACAGGGTGATCCTGCCTATGCATCCAATGGACCTGCATTTCTTTTTTAGTGACCACAGTGGCTTCCTGCTCTTTCCATAATATAGATAATGCCTGTAGTGGGGGGGAGTCATTCCGTTAAAAGATTCCCTTAGGAAAAGACATCACAGCATCAATTAGGTTGGAAAAGACCTCTGAGATCACTGAGTCCATTCCGTGACCAAACACCACCCTGTCAACCACACCACGGCACTGAGAGCCACATCCTGTCTGTCCTTAAACACCTCCAGGGACAGTGACTCCACCACCTCCCTGGGCAGCCAATTCCAACACCTAGTCACCCTTTCTCTGAAGAAATTCCTCCTAAAAATGTTTTGAAGAAAGAAAGCACCAAAAGCCTTGCTGGAGTAGTGCTTATTTGTTGGCATCAAACTTTACAGTGACACCACATGATGGCACTGTAATCTTAAGAACTGAAGTGTGTGCACAAGCCCACTGTAATGGTTATATATTAACTAGGTGACCTAATTACTTAGGTCACTAGAGACACTGGAATTCTTTTATGTGCTTATTTATTTTAAAAACCACTAATATCAATCAGGATCAGTACGAATTGTCTGAGATACTGCTTTTCCCATTGGTAAATGTAAACAAAATCAAATGTAATGACAACCAAAATAGCATATTTATTATTAGATTATTAGTGACAAGCAGCTAAGAGCACTGAAGTTATCTTGATGGTCCTGTGTTATTTGATCATGCTGGTTCTTAGTCCACTTGTAAAACCCTGAGTTTGTCCTGCCTGTTCTTTCAGTGTTATGAAGAAGAATTTATCTTCCTTTTTCATTCTTTTGGGCTATTCTAAAAAATTTGAGATGGAGGCGGGAAAGGATCAAGAAGTCTACCAAAAAAGTTAACCAACTTTAATAGATGGTATAATACCAAATATTATTATAGTTATTGGCAGAGTCCTTAAATGAATGTACCAGCAGTGCTACCAAATACTGTGTTTTCAATTTTCTCCTTGAATGTGGATCACAGTTCACTGCAGTAGCTGAAATATGACTTGTTTTCATGGGCTGAGGTGTGATCCCTTTCCAGTGAAGTGATGGAAACTCTTGATAAGCTGCTGATCCACTGGGCCACCAATCTCAGTTCCAAATCTTTCCTCCAGAAGCTGCTTGTTGCTTAGAAAGATCCATGATTGGAGGTCTGTGCTGTAGAAGGATCAGGCAGCTTTTTGACATGCCTCTCTGAAAGTTTGTCAGTGTGTCCATGCAAGTTTGGTTGTTTTTCTTTGCTCCTGAAGGGCTGACAAAGATGCATTACTATGTCTGGCATCAAAGCCCTCCAGAGAAAGTAGTTTTCTAAAGGCAAGGTGTTTTCAAGGCCAAGTGAAAGTTCTTGTCAAGAGCAGAATAAAATATAAAATTTCTTTCATAGATGTATTCTATAAGTAAAAGAAAAAAAAAAAAAGCCAGCCTGACTAGAAGTTCCTGCATGTATTTCTCATTATGCTGATATATTTACCCATTTTAAAAGCATATACAAAGTCCAGGAAGTAACTGATGCACAGGGCCTTAAAGAAGAGCATGCGGCTGAAAACCTGGTAAATGGGAAGGTGTGGTATACTTCTGTTACACTTCCCATATGGATGTAGTTCCAAAGGGCTGCTTAATATGACAAAACTGAATAACTCAAAACAAGTGGTTTGAGAAGTAAAGATTTCCCTATTCCACTTCCTGCTTTTGCAAGCACTTTCCACTGTAAAATTTCTTTGAGACTTCTTGAAACATTTGCTTCTTTGAAAATATTATTTAAAAGGCTGCCTAGAGAAGTTGGGAAACAGAAATTGCCCTTCTGGATAGGAACAGTAAACAAAATACTCACTTTTTATTTCCTGTCTCTAAAGTTGTCCAATACCATATGTCTTAGGGGAAATATAAGAACTGTTAGAAGAAGAACTTGGCCCAAATTAATTAATAGTGTGATTATGGTATGTTCTTAAACACTTAAATAGCCTCATATTTCTTTCATGTTTTCTACGTCCTCTCATGCTTTACAGATTCTGAGCTTTACAGAGAATCAGTCACATTTAACCATCAGTCTTACTAATTATGGAAGCTTTTGCTCTCTGTAAAACTCCTAAATGGCAAAAGATCCCCATTGTCATAGCCCCCCAAATGATACCAGCTTCTAAAACAAAAGAGAGATGCTCTATGCCCTTGGCTCTGTAGAACAGGGAATATTTTTACTTTTTCAGATGTTTTGTTAACCTGAATGTTCATAACATACACTTATCTCTAAAAACATCTGTGTCAATCCTGTTCAGAAATAATTTTCACACCTCTAATGTTGTTGTGGTTTGGCAGCCATTATGCCTGCATTCATTTTTTTTTAAAGTTTTGCTCTTATGTAGGCTACAAAAATGGCAAACAAAATCACTGCACTAAAAAGCTAAAACACTGTTGACTCATTGTTCATGTTTGATCCAACCTGGTTAAAGCTCCATGTGCAATACTTTATTTTTAAAATACTGTTACCACACTGATCAGTGATGGGACATTAGTTTTTTAATGACAGGGCAATTATATTAGCTTTTTAGTGTGAGTAGCATATGAAACAGCAGATGAGTAAAAGAGAGCCTTCAGAAGCATCAGACTCTAAAGTCACTCAGGTATTAGCTCAGGTATTACTCAGGTAGTAATTAGAACTATTATGAAAAAGATCTAAGTGGTTAGGACTCAACCATACACAAAGGAAAATATCAGAGTCTATTCTAAGTGTATAAAATTTTCCATTCCGTGCTGTACCACAGACCTCAGTAATTTAGCATTATTTACAGAAATACACAACCAGCCTAGTAAAAAATGTGACTGAGATTGAGTTTAAATGAGTGAGATATCTTGTGTAATGTACAGTCAAGAGATGTTTCAGAAGAATCAGTGTAAATTTATAACCTCTAGTTCACCTCAAAAAATCTGTTAGCCTGCTAGCTCAGGCCCCCAGTCAGGTAACTTGCTACACCCTTTTCATTTATTTACAAATACCCAAGTCTATGAGCAAATGCAATCTTTGATAAATATGTATTCTGTGATTTTTTTTTTTTGGCAGCTGCCGTAGAAACAATATCCAGGAGAGACTCAGCAGGCTTTTATCACAGAGTTGATCTCACAAGAGTCAATTCCATTTTTTCACTAGACACAACTTACAATGCAGCAGAAACTTCTTGTTCTCCTGTAGATTGGGTGTAGGTGGAGCTAGCTCGTTCAGCTGTGTCAACATAGAAAACAGGACAGTATTTAGACAAGTGGACCGCAATCTGCTTTCGGAAAAAGCTGTGAAGATATTTCCTAAATTTTTCTCCAGCAAAGGCATAAATGACAGGGTTGATACAACAATGGATCATTGAGATTGTTTCTGTCACTTGGATTGCTTTCTGCAGTTGACCATTTCCTTCACAAGTAGGGATAAAAAATGCACCTTGAAAATCACGCAAGAGAATGCAAATGTTGTATGGCGCCCAGAAAAAAAAGAAGGTAATCATGATAATAAAAATAAGCCTGACTGCTTTATGTTTCTTCTCATTCCTACATTGCAGTAATGTCTTTATAATTTGTGTGTAGCTGCAGATCATAATTAACATTGGAATAAGAAGTCCCAGAATGTTCATTTTTAAGGTGAGGAATTGCTTCCATGTATTTCTTTGCTCTGATGGATAATGAGAACTGCAAGTATAGCCTAAACCTTCCTTCTGAGTTTTGTGAAATACTACCCCAGGAACAGAAATAAGAACAGCGACAGCCCAAGTGACAACACTGGCGAGGATGCCGTAGGTAACTGTCCTGGCTTTCAAAGCAAACACCGCGTGCACTATGGCCAGGTACCTGTCCAGGGTCAAGAGGATTATGAAGAAGATGCCACTGTAGAAGCCAAGGAGGTAGACACCTGACAGAATTCGACACAGCGCCTCCCCAAAAATCCAGTCGTGAACTGCGTAATAAGCCCAAAAAGGGAGAGAAAATACAAACAGCAGATCAGAAATTGCCAAGTTGAGCAGGTAGATGTCAGTCATACTCTTCAGCCTCTTGTATTTTACCAGGATAAGGACAACAAGCATGTTGCCTGTCAGGCCAAATATCACCACTAAAGAATAAAGAGGTGGCAAAAAATTTGCTGCCAAGTGCTTTTCCTCAGTTCCCATGCATGGTGTTGAACTGTCGTAGTCAAATTCTGTTGTCACTGCCCAGTCAGTGAAGTCTGTGGTTTCATTTCCCATGGTGGGTTGGTCTGGAAAAGAGAAAAAAAAGAAGACATTAAACTAGAGGAATGTCCGAGCTTTGCAGTGAAGAGAATGAAATATGCTGATGTTCCCTCCGGAAATGCATTTTGCTTATGAGCACACAAGCATTACTATGTCAAGGTGTGAAAGAGAATGAAATTGCAGAGCTGCCGGGAAACCCATCCACACAGCTGTGGAGTCACACTGGCGCATGTTGGAAGTGTGCTGTGTGTCATTTCCCACATGCACATTGTCTTACTTGTTTCCCCCCCTCAGTAGAGCCTGTCAGTGGCCTGGCCTAAGAGAAACAGAGGAATGGTGGATTAAATCCGAGGCATGGCTATTCTTGATTTAGGGACTATGTGAGGGACTGGCCTTCCCTTGCAAGGAGGAGTCAGGGCCTGGGAGGTGAGTGTGCAGGAGAGCTGTGAAAGTCCTCAGGCAAGTTCTGCTACAGTGGGAGCAGAGAAAGGCTTGTGACTGATGTCAGCCCCTCCAGTCTCTAAAGCCTCCCCTTTTCCCAAGTCCCTGGTAGGACTGTGAGCCAGATGCAGAAGCATAGCTTTGTGTAACTTGGTCTCTGGAAAGCTCAGGAGAACTGTCTTCTCACAGACCTCCAGAGAACATTCCTGTGTGTCCCATGAGAAGCTGGGCAGAGGATTTTGTGAAGATGGGACAGATTTTGTGTCAGAGGGACAAAAAGTGCTCCCTGGTCACTCAGCGGGGAAGTGCAACCAATGCCTTTGGTAGCCACTCAAAGAAAGCTACTTGCCGTCTGGTTAAAGGGCTGCTCTGTCTTCCTGTGCCATCATGACTGCTTTTATCAGACACTTCATGGCAGACTGGTGGCTGCCCCTGCCAGGGTGCTGGTTTTGCAATCAGCCTCTTCCTGGAAATGTCACGCCTGTTCTTAGACAAAGGCAAGAGAATGCTCCCAATGCAGAAGAGTTCAGGCCCTGCGTCTGGCCCAGCATGCTGGGGGATCCCTGAGTGCTCGTGTCGTGTACCAGGGTTCACTCCTTTCCTGAATGCACTTTTTCAATGGTGTGGTCTGCCCTGTGGGATCACAGGCATCTTTTGCAGAGACCACGCTCTCAAAACCACCATTTCATTCTCTCTGCGCTTGAGGTCTGCAAGTCTAAATGTAACTGAAGAAACTCAGCCCATGTCTGGAGTGACTCAGAGACAGGCCCCTGCTCTGCTTTTTGGTACAAGCTCATAGTGGTCCATTCTGACTTAGAGCACGTGAAATCCCCAAGGCATCTCTTTGTGCCTGTAGACAAAACCTGTCAGGAGAAAGGACTATTTTCTGCTGTAAAAACAGATTGCTTAAAATGCCAGCGTTCTTAATCTGCGTCAAAGAGATCGACTTAGCTAAACCTAAGTTGAGGCCTTGGTGAAGGGGCTATTTGCCAGGTTTGTGACCTTAAAATTGAGGTTCTTCTGCCAGCTCCTGATGGAGATTCTTATTCTGCACAGGGCAGATATGCATCTGCCCAAAAGAGGATGTTTTGTTGGAGCAAAATCTGCACCTTGTAGAAAAAGAAATGCTGCTTTTGCAAAACTTTTTCCTGCTCTTTCCCCAAGTTTTTGAGTCTGGCTACCAGCTCTGCATCTAAGAATAATAAGAATGACGTGATCCTGTGGACACTGAAAAGTTTTAGCAGAGGACTTTTTCAGCTTTCTGCTGCATTCTGTGAGAACTTTATGTTTCTCACAGAAACTATGAAAAACACTGTTAAGGGTTTTTGTGAACTATTTCTCTATCTCTACACCTGCTGTTTTTTGTTATGATATTCTGAGAAAAATATTTTGAAATGGGTGTTGTGTGGACTGACCAATCACCCTTGTTGGGTGGTTGGTCAGAGGTCCAATAACATTCTGTCATTCAAGCAAACCTTAAGCAAACTAACATATAAAACTTATCTGTATATTAATAAATAATTCCATTCTCCTGAATTCTGGATGCCTCGTTTCTCTCCGTCCCAGGTACAACAGCAACATGATCCGTGTTCAGACATAACTTTGGTATGTTGAGTATTTAGTAAAGTTTTCTTTCGGAGAATGAGGAGTAAGAGAATATCAGCAAATCGTAGCAGTTTGGCTCTCAACTTTGCCCAGATACAATTTCTTGATGAGAAGTAAGTGCTGTCAAACTCTTCAAGGACTGTCTTTCAGGAAACTCTGGCAATCTCTGTGGAACAGTTTTTTCTATAGTCGTACTAACTACATAGTTATTACAATGCAGCAGTAATGGTTTTGTTGGTAAAGGAAGTGGCTCCGGCTGTTGTCAGTAAATAAGTGGATTTTAAAGCAGCTAAGGGTTTATAATTTCTTAAGTGCTTTCAGCAACACTTAAAAAAAAAAGCAGGTTTATTAAACCCTCTTTGGTCTAAAACATTAATTTCTTTACTTCAAAACATTATGAGATTTGGGCACTACCCAAGTAAATATTTAAGATTTCCTTCAGCTAGACCTGCTAGATCCATGTTGTGTACCCTGACAGTACATCCCTGGCACTGCATGTAGCTAAATATTTCCATGTACAATGGGTCAGTCAGCCATGCTCTATACTGGGATTACGGGATGAGTGCCAGACCCAGCACTTACTGTCTTGCTCACTTTGCACCTGCAGGATGGTCAGGCATAAATATGGGTATGAAAAACAACTAAGTCATAAACCCAGAGTGGGATTTTATGAGTAGGTGATAGGATTCATGCAAATATCTTTGCAAAATGCTGCCTTGATATTACTGTGATAATTCTTTTTGTGACAGACCCTTCTTCCTGTTAACTGCTATCTCAATGCCCTCCCTCTTTTTCCTCTGCCTTCATGGAATGACAACCACATCTTCCCTGCACCTTGTCTTGTTCCTTACAACCCTTATGCATGCTTAAATTATGGCCTCCCCTTTGAGCAGTTGCTTCTGCTAAACGAGCCCCATTCCTCTAGCCCAGCCTTTGTTTCAGAAGTCTCTCTGCAAAAGTATTTACTACTCTGAATGGTGTATACTATCCAGCACATGCTGACAGTGGAGACTAAAAATACTTGGAAAAATAATTTGGAAACCAGAAAAAGGAACTGTAAGCAGGTTTGTGCTTTATCTTATAATCTTGCTCTTTTAGGAGATGCTGTTAGCTACTGGCTAGAATATTTCACTGGGTTAATCAGTTCACCTAACTAGAGGGATCTGACTGCGCTTATGTTTCCTGATCATTAAAAAAACCCCCAAAAGATAGTCAACGAAGATCTCTCAAGAAAGGATATTTCAAAAAAAAATTCTATATTATTCTGGGTACCATTTCGATAAATGAAATATTTCTAGAAACCTGCAATCTGCTGTACAAATTCTGTTGCTCTGCTTGAGACTAGCAGTCATGCAGTTTTAAAAGAAAGGCTCACCACAGAAAAGATGAGTAAACTCATGTCACTGTTTCATTCTGAGTTTCAGGTCACAGCTTTCTGTGTTTTAAGAGGCAAAGATATTACTAAAGTGAGTTTCAGTTCATTTGTATAGTCCCATAAAATGGTAGTAATTATAAAGCTGTAGCAAACAGGTAAAGTGGTAAGGTACACTGCGTGTAAACAGGATCCAATGAGCCAGTGTCTAAAATACAACACTAAGTTTTCTGTGGTCATCCTGTGAGAAGAATAAGTACTCTTACTCAAATAACACTCAAACAACTGCTTTGTTTTGAAGTAAAATCTGTATTTCTGTCATTGCACATCATTTTCAGAGAAAAAATCAAGGAGGCATACTCCATTATGTTTCTTACTCAGATCAATCTCTAGAGATTTATTTCTTTGCTTACCTGGATCCTCTGCTCAAGTCTTCTAGAGATTTTGTCCTTTAAAACTAGTTTATTCCATTTAACATATATTATGCATTTTGCCAGGTTTATTTGTAAAGATTTTTAAATTTTTAAAAGATTTTTATTTTTAAATATTTTTAAAGAGTACATTGGCAGGATTCCACTAGGCATCATACTACCCAAGTAGCTACTAAATGTTTAAAAAAAAAAAAGAGCCAAAGATGACTTACCATGTATCTTATGGTGCAGGTGATGTCTTGTATTATTACAACATGAGTAATGCTAAAATGACTTGTCCATCGCAAGACGAAGGTCAAAAACACCTCTTCCTGTGTGAAGAAGGATGTAGCAGTTTGAAAACTTCTAGCAAAAAAAATCTGTTTTCAGTAAAAAAAAATGAAGGAGCGATTCTCTGGTTCTCTTTTTTCTAAAAATGGGTCATCAGATGTTATTTTTCTAACTCTTAAGACGTGCAGATATGTTGAAATTCTAGAGGATCCTCCTAGGAGTTGAAGTTTCACAACCCACAGCAGTAGTTTCAGAAAAAGGGTTTATATAATTATTTTATCTTCTTCTTTTAGCTAGCCTGTTTGATTCAAGAACAGTTTACATGCAGTTCATCCCTTTACATTTTTCAGTCATTAAATTTCCTCTATGTTTTTCTGTCCTTTAACAAAAAAGTGGAGACATTGAATAAAGTTTATGCTTCTATTCAGAATTACCTGCACTTTCTGTTGCCTTGCTCTGAGTTGCAGTCCTTGTATTTCAGGAGAGTTGATCGATCCTATTTTTCTTTATCCCAGTCTTCTGGACTGTGTTTTTTGTTTTAATCCTTCTCTAAGACTATGACTTAGACTGTGTAGTGAGTCTGATCTTTTAAAACAGCACTGATACTTACATTTCGGAATTAAGCGTTAGAAAAGCCTGATAAAATCTGATTTCTTATCAATTTCCTTCCTTGTAGTTGATTCCTCTGACTTTTAGAGTTAAACTGAAGCTGCACTGCGAGCAGATTTCTAGATCCTCCTTGGACATCAAAGAAATGACACAGGAGGTAGGAAAAATACAGAAAGCAAGAAAGGGATGGTGCCTTACCAGGTGCCATAGAACCCCTGAGAAGATACCTGATAAAGTACAACCCCCTAGACATCTCTTGGTAGGGTTCTGGATGATCTCATGTGTCGTGGTTTGACACTGCCCCAACGCCAGGCACCCACGAGAGCCACTCGCTTGCCCTCCCCTGCCACAGCTGGGCAGAGAAGGGAAAAGGAAAAAAAATCAACGAACGCTTCATGAGTGAGATAAGGACTGGGAGAAACACTTCAAGGGCGAAACAGGCTCAACCTAGGTTGCAAAGTGAATTTATTGCTAACAGAATCAGAGGAGGATAATGAGAAGTAAAATAAGCCCTTAGAACACCTTCTTCCCCTCAGCCCCTCCCTCCTTCCCACCGACAGGGCAGGGAGACAGGGGATGGGGGTTTTGGTCAGTTCATCACCGAAATTCCCTTCTGCTGCTCTGGGAGAGGAGCCTTCCCGTGTGAGGCCGTGAGGTTCCTCCCATGGGAGACAGTTCTCCGTGAACTTCCCGGCGTGGGTCCACACCCACGAGTAGCAGCCAAACCGCACCTGCTGCAGCATGAGCCCCTCCCACGGGCACACAGTCCTCCCAAAACTGCTGCGCCGTGGGTCTCTTCCCACGGGGTGCAGTCCTCCAAGGACAGGCTGCTCCAGCCTGGAAGCAAGGGCCCTCTCTCTCCACTGGGTCTTCCACTGGATCACAGCCTCCTCCAGGCATCCACCCACTCTGGCACGGGCACCTCCCCCACGGGCTGTGGGTGGATCTCTGCATTCCCCGTGGGCCCATGGGCTGCAGGGGGACAACCTGCTTCACCATGGTCTGCACCACGGCCTGCACAGGAATCTCGGCTCCGGCACCTGGAGCACCTCCTCCCCCTCCTTCTTCGCTGACCTTGGTGTCCCCATGTTGTTTTCCCTCACATGTTCTCACCTCCTCCTCTTCTCTGACTAGAATCCCAAAATCTTGTGACTTTGTTTTGATTTTCTTCTTAAATATGTCATCACAGAGGTGTTACCAGCCTCTCTCATTGGCCCAGTTCTGGCCAGCAGCATGTCCATCTTCAGAGCCATCAGCCACTGGCTCTGCCGGACACGGTGGGAAGCTTCCAGCAGCTTCTCACAGGAGCCATCTTTGTGGCCCCCCTGCTACCCAAAACCAGACCGTGCCTAACCAATACATCACGCTATCAGTGAAAGCACTAAAGGGATGCCTTTTCTGCACTCACTCCTTGGTATCCTTAAAAGATTTTAAAACACCAAAAGCACAGCGGGGGTGTCTTTCTTTGGATGCTGCCATTCCTTAATGGAAGTCAAGGGAATCACAGCTTCTGAGTTACCTCTCAGATCTGGGGTGAGACAGTAAAGAGTGAAAAGCTCCGTCTGTTTTCCTTGTCAATCCTCCTTTGCATGAGGGACTAATCTTTATTCCATAGGACAAATGGATTTTTCTCTTCCTTTCCTAACCTGCTGTTCCAATGAGCTCTTTAAAGGCTGGAGTCTCAGGGTCAAAATTAAAGGCCCCTGTAGCATATTCTAAGGGTATGTTCACCCCACTGTGTTTGATGGACTGCCTATATTAGACCCCCTACACAGTCAGTGGAAATAGCTGCTTC
This sequence comes from Rhagologus leucostigma, assembly GCA_013397725.1. NCBI lineage: Eukaryota > Metazoa > Chordata > Aves > Passeriformes > Rhagologus > Rhagologus leucostigma. The sequence goes on along the minus strand of VZTD01001501.1, from coordinate 1,746,900 downwards.
TAATACTGTTTCCATACATCTAAAACAAATTCCCAATTATTGCATAACTTTCCTGGCTAAAAAATTCTGCTTTTATATTGAATTCTTATAATTCTGAAACAAAATATTATGTCAAATTACTTCTTCAGTGTATAATTTCTAAACAGTCTACATACCAAAATTAACAGATATTTTAACTGTTTATTCATGAAGCCTGCATTGTTTACTGTGTGTTATATGTTACTTAACCCGCTGGAGACTCTAAACCCTTTAATAATTTCACACTATAGGAACAGGGGAAACAGTCTCAAACCTGTTGCTGGACTTGCCTGCTTTTTAGTTCTGAAATATGTTCCTGCGAAACTTGCCTACAACATTTCAACTAACAACAGCAACAACAACTACCACTACTACTTAAAACTAAGACCTGTGGTAGGCTGGTCTTAAAAAATAATCCCTTGTTGCTACAGATTCATTGGCTTTATTAATGTGTTTGATTTTGTTGATTATAGCTTTTGGTTCCCATAGCTCAGTCTAGTCAGCAAGCACAGTGGGACATATTATTTCCTGGTGAAGAGTATTGCACACCAACAGAGGGCCTCTGCCACTCACGGTTATAACAGCTGAATGAGGAGAATGCACTTGGTCTGCTCACCAGCTGCGTCTCGCAGCTGGATGAGAGACTCCCCAGGGAGAGTGTGAATTGCTGTGGCACTTGGCAGCCCAAGTACTGGGTTGTGTGACTTTATTACCAGCACCTGCAGGATATCTACAATTAGCTCTATCCCAGCTGCAGATAAGCAGAGCTGCTGGGAGGCCAGATTTGATCAGGTCTTGCTTGTGGCTGTAGGCAAGCCAAATCACCTTGTGCTGTTTGTGGGGCACTGAGCGATGTGCTGTTCATCATCACTATTAGGACAAGATCTTTCCTGCAGGAGTTGGTCTCCCATCCAGTCTGAAGTTTTATCACACTAATCTGGGACTGGCCATCTTAATGCTGTCTCACCTCCTCTTTCCTGCTGCCTCCATCTAGTGTGTGTGAACACAGGTATGGACAATCCAAGCAGCATATCCATTGTTGCAACTCAGATTTTTTTCAGCTTTTCGTAATCCCTTGCTGAGCATTTCTTTGAATAAGTGTACTGCTGCTTGTCATGAACTCCAGTGGATTTTAAGAATCTTTACCTAAGCTGAACCTCATCATTTCATGAAGAAATTGAAGCTATTTTTCAATAATAAAAGTAACGATTCAGTGGGTTGATATAGCTTTGAATTTTACTTATCTTGGTTTTCATTCAGAGATGAATAGGAGTTATGTTTAGTGGTGTGATGCTCCTTCCCTCCATACAGGTATTCCTGGAATGGAAGTGAGCTTCGTTCCTCATCTGTGGCACTCAAGTTGGCATACTCAGCAAGTGTGCAGCCATGTACTCTGTCAAGTCAAGCTGCATTTGTCAGTCTCTCCTATCCAATGATTGTTTATATGGTTCATCTTTACAGTAATCAGCCCATCTCATTGAAGTGTCTGGTATCTGAGTGGCATGGCACTCCCACAAAGAGATGCTGTTATTTACGTGAGGTTTACACCAGTACTGAAATGGCTACTAGGACACATACCGAAAACTCACGTACCAGTGTGATACACAAATGTCATCATGTACAATTATGGGTACAGAAACTTGAAAATTCAACTAGCAGTTTCCATTCAAGTTATTATAACCTTCACCACCTGAAAAAGAAGGGCTGAGGGAAAAAAAGAGTCCTGGGACAGAATGACAGATGCTTTTTTTAGGTATACACAGTGTGATAGAGCACAACACTCTTATTAAAAGTGTATTACTACAGCTAAAATGAATCCTTTTCATCTGGAGAAGAGGTCAAATGAAGACAAGTGAACACAAAGTAGACTAATCTTGTTACTTGTTAGATTCACAACATCTGTGTCCAACTTAGGTTAGTAATAAACATGTATTTTATTTCATCAGTAACAAGTGTCTTTGTCTTGAAGAGGCTGAATAAAGATATCCAGCTAAAACTGCTTTGTTGCTTAGGCTATTTTTTCTTATCAGCCTTCTCTTTCAGGCTCTCAAGTTCTGGTGACTCATCATTTGAGCCACCATCACAATCACACCCAATCTTAACATCTGTGCGGTGTATTCTTTTGGGGAGAACAGGGGAAAAGCATGATGTACCACACCCTAAGATTTCTATCATGGAGACTAGTGAAGAAAAACAAAACACTTCACATACAGGTGTAAAAGAAGATGGGTTAGAAAAACAAACTCTGGAAGACTCAAGCATTTCAAAGTGGATGAACATTTCTTCACGTTGTTGTTTATTGTCAATAACATAAAAGGTTTGGGACTTTTTCACCTATTATTCTTAGGCTGTCTGTTTGTTTCTTTCTTGTAAATCTGGCACATACATCATTACAAACTGCAGCACGTATTATCTCTATTGTTATGGTATTATTTTTGTTTTGGCTTTCTCCAAGCTGCTCTTACTGAACTATGTTTCCTTATGCAACGAGGAAGAGAACATTTCTTCCTTCTACTATTTTTATCCAGGTTTCTGATGTATGCTCTCCTGATTTATAGACAAAGAGTTGTCATAATACAATAGATTTTACTTTTGGGCCACAGTTATACATGTCACAGGATTTCATCTCTCGGAATCTCATTTTTACATAGGCCTTTAATTCACACACTTTGGTTTTTTTTCAGGTACATTTATAGTACATAAATTCTAGGTGTTGAGTTTGTGTTTTGGGGCTATCTCATCTGTGCATTGGATATGCTCCTCAGTGTACATGTAACTCCTGGACCTTTTATCAGGCAGGCTGGGAAAATCACACACCAAATTTCTTCCCAGGGAAAACTATGTCACACAAAGGGTGAACAGAGTCTGTTAGATGACAAAGTATATGCCAGTAATGCCATAAAGTACCTTGAAAGAGTTAAAAATTCACCAAGGTGTAGTACAGGATAAATAAAAGAACTCAGGAAAAAATGAAGGAAAAACCAAACATGCAGGAACCAAAATCTATTGACCTGAGAAGTAAGAACAGGACGACGCTATAAACCTAGCTACAAAGAAAATGAAACTGTTGATAAAGCCGAAGAAGTTTGCTTAGTCATTAACGGAGTTAAATACCTGCTTATAGTCTATGATTGCCTCTTACCCACAAAACCCCCTTCTTCACGGAGCATGTAGGGTAAAGGAAGTGTGCACTGTACCCTTCAAGGGAGATCAGAGAATGCAAAGCCAAGGACTTCAGCTTTAGCTTGGTACATATGTGGGAAATGTCGAATTTTTATTGTTCAAAGCATATAAAAATGAGCCCCTGGTGTTTCGGAGGTGTGCCAGCTTTGTGGATTCACAACCTAGCACCCATCTCTGCGCAGATACAAAAAAACCAAATATCTCAACTGCATATGTGTGAATTGGCTTCTTGCACACCAGGTGAAAGAACCCATGTTTGGGACAACACCAGCACCTAGAAACCAGAAAGTACTTTTGGGAGCCAAGGATTAGATATAGTCTGTAATTGTCCATACCTTATATTAGTGTACCTGCAGGTTATGTCCAGATGGCTCTTTTGCTTCCACGCATTTGGTTTTCATTCCATTCAAGAAGTCTGGTATCAGGATAGGTTGTGTTGTTCGTGTTGTATGGGTAGCATCCTACTGGCACAACCCTGTAGACAGCTCTGGAGAGCTGAGCCTCACTTGGAGGTTTGTGCATTTTTGCATATTGGCCTATGTTTCTAAAAATTCTGCCCTCCTCCGTCTTAGTGTTGGGGTCCCACCTTCCCAAGATCAGTCATTCCAGACTTCAAACGTTCAAACTGAGATTGCTCTCACTGTCACCAGACATACAAAACATCTTTGCAGTTATACAAACTTAGACAACCTTTTTTTTATCCTCCTATTCAATTTTTTGAATGAAGTACAGCTCCTAGTAGGCAAGTGTCACCAGAATATGGGTAAAAAGCAATGCCTGCACACCTTTTTTCTGGCCTGGTTGCTATTGATATTCTAAATGCACCAGAATTTTCCAGTTTGGTTTTTTTCCTCTGTTAGCTAAAATTTTTTTATTACTGTATTAAGTAGTAATGCTTCTGAGGCCACAGTAACCACACTAAACACTTCCTAGTGAAGGCCAGTAGGCATCAGCAGTTAAAAACAGCAGAAAAATTAAATTTCAAAATGAGCAGTATCTGCCTGTTGTGCCATTTAACCTGGTCAGCATCATGTTACTCTCCTGGCACTATCTTTGTTTCTCATTAACTCCAACAAGATACCATGTAAATTTGTCCTTGTGTTCTTTGTATTTATCCCTTCTGTAATTTTCACTGGAAGGAGAGATGTTTATTTTGGAGCTTCATAACTGGAAGTATCTCTTATCTAAACCTTTTAAGGTTCTGCTTAAATTATATACCTCTGGTCTTCCCATTAGTTTGGCTATTATTATCTTAATGTCTGTTAGGGCTAATAAAGTCATTCTCTCATTTTTGTGACTACTTTTCCTATTTATACATTTCCATCTACTCGTCCTTCATACCCCATTTTCATTTATCTTATATAAATATGTGCGCATAAGGTTACTGTTGGGTTAACAAACAAGAAAGTCTTGTGACAGGAACATCTCTATATACTGGTTACCTTAAGTTTCACTGTTTCTGTTTGTCCATCATATATTACCACAGACAAACCAATGGCAGTGACCATAAATCTGGTGGTCACTTGTGAGTGCTGTTCAGCACTCAGCAGTACCATATATGCATTTTTGCTACATTTCCTTTTGCCCCTTAGAAAGTCTGTCTGACTGTTGGCAGAGTTAACTCTTGCTGTGTGAGACATTCCTCTCTACGTGTTTCTGAACACCTCCTGAGCACCTCCTAACAGGAAGGTTGGACTCTGTCCTGTTCGGTGCATGAACTAGACTGTGTGATTGGTTTTGGAGCTGTATGCAGGTACTTGTCCATGGCACGTGGCCATTCTTTTCATAAGCATGCTGAAAGCCCAGGCGTCGCACTATCTCTTCAGGAGTTCCCTGCCAAAAGTTTTGAACTTGCAAAAATTTTCACTTAGCTGTTCAACATTTGTTGTAAAGCAACAATTTATTTGTGGTGTTGAAAAAGGTCTTGTCTTGAATCTGTTTGATGTTCTGGTGAGACTTGTATACCCTCTCAAATGCTTGCTTTTGTCTCCTCAATATCTCACCAGAGCAGCTCAGATGCCTCCCAAACACTGCAGTGGTTCTTCCTTGTGTTAGTTTCTTTTCTGCTGTAATTGCAATCCTGATATATTGGTAAATCCTTGCCATTTTCTTCACATACCTCTAGTTCATCACACAGTTTGGGTGAATCTGCCTGTGTCTCTCGGCCTTACATACACACTGTATCTTCATCTCAATGTTTTTCCCCTGCAGACCTTGAGGTATGGAGTATTTGTCTCCTGTACCTAAAATTTCTACCACTTCTCTGCTGAGGCCACTTGTGTTCTCTTTCATGGGGACTGTGAATCTTGCTAAACCTTCCCCAAGGGTGTCTCCATCCCACTGTGACCAGACTGCCTGAAATCCTGCTAGCCTGATTTGAGGCTAACTGGCCTGTAGCTGTACCATGGTGCAGCCACATCTGACTGATAAATACTCAAAAACTGCCACAAAACTGTCTAGAGCCCTGCAAGTTCTCAGTGCAAAGCTGCAATGAAGAACCAAGGATTATCTTGATTATCCTGCTTGGGCATATAACAATAGGATAATGTTTAAGTTCAGCGTGTTTGTGTTCCTGCAGCGCAAAATAGAAAATCAAAATCAGAAAAAAAGAAGGGAGTGGTTATAGAATTTAGCTTATCCCATGGTGGACAGATGCGAAGAGTGTGCAGGGGAGAGGAGGTGTGGATCATAGGCTGAGAAAAGGAATGGGCACAATGGAGCAGGGAGAATGACGGTGAAGCAGAAGCACGTTTCTCTATTGAACTTTAAGGGCTTAAGTTCCTTACACATAAAACTTGGGACAAGGGGCACACAGCTTGTCTGGGATCACTCTATATGGTGCAAGGAGATCTGAAATTTGCTGCAGAAAGTCTGTGGAGAATCCTGGTTTTATCCCAATATGAATAGAGTGACAGCTTTCATTGCCCTCTTTTATTCCCTCTCTTTGCCTGTTTATAACACGCAAAACCCTGTTTCTGCAAATCTCAGTCATTTAAAATCTGTGGCCGCAGACTTTTTCCAAAGCTATTGTAGGTCACTCTTCTCAAGTTCGCTGGTGGATAAAAGCTGTGCCAGCTGCAGTAGCTTCTGGACTGGACAGACAGTTCTCTGTTTGCTTGGTTTGAAATGTGGTATTGCAAGTGCCCGTGGCTGTGTCTTTTCCCATCCCCACTCTGAGAGCAGAGCCAATGCCCTTTTGCTTACAGAAGAGAACATGGGCTACAGGGTATACACAGATTTCCAGACACTGATTTTATTGATTTCACTGAATTAACATGAAAGCAGGAAGAAATTTAATTCAAACAAGATAAGGGTTTACAATAAAACACAGCGGTAGAAATATCACCATTACAGCAGGATTTGTATTGCACTGAACTAATTTATGCTCTAAAATTATAAACGTGCTCTCGCTTTGTTTCAGAAAAAGAAGTAGAAAACAAAGGAAAACTATTATTTCCAAGCAAGAAAGTTTACTGTGAGGATAGTTTTTGGTCTTTTGTTTAGTCTGTCTGTGGCTGTTAACTTCACAAGGTAGTGGCCGGATAATAATAGCTGATAGGACAAGAACTAACAATTAATAGAAGCAGTGCCCAGGCATTTTAAGGCAAGAGGAGGAAGAGTATTTGCACCACCTAGATTAAGGCATCTGATGCCTAACTTAAGAGGCTGGCATTTTCAGTTTTCTTCCACAGCTGGACAGGTAGTCTTCCCTTGAGACTGTTTAAATCCCGTGTCTGCTTCTGGCTCAGGAACTTCTTATTTTCTACTGACCACTGAGGGACCTTGAAGAGATTTGCTGTTAATGGAGGCATCTGCATCACGTGCCTGATGTTAAGTAGAGTGGAATTCCCTCTGGTGTCCTTACTTTGCTGGAGGTTAGTTGAACCTGCCTCTCCAGATATCCATGAGCTAGTCCTTGCATGCATGAGCAGTGCCCTTCCATGGAAATGGGGAAAAAAACAGAAGGACAGCTCCCTTGCACAAGGAGTGCGCATCTGCACTTCCTTACAGTTTGAAGTAAGACATTGTCTGCTATGCTCCTGCTTCCTCTTCTTTGCTAACCCCACGTCGCTAGAATTCCTCTTTCTTTTACAGGGAAACTCTTAATGGTGGACTAAATGTATGGCCATAGCACACTGGTAGGCCAATGGTCTTGAGTCTTCAATCAGCATGCAGTTCTCATTGAGGCACCAGTTGGCTAGAGGCACTCTCCTCCTGGAAAGGCAAGAAGGTATGTCTTGTCTGGAATTGGCTGCTTTTGCAGGTCCAAGGCCACTGTCTTCCCGGAAGTGAATCCCAAAAGTCACACTTTCTGTGTGTGTGAAGAGCATGTTTTTCCCATGCAGGAGCCTCACCTGACACCTTTGTGTCATGTGGTGCCATGTAAACTCTTCTGCACGTGATTTACCTGTCCACAGTTAGGGAGGCCTGCTCTCAGTACTGTGCTCACAGTCTCCCGAAATCCTTCAGAGGGTCCTGATATTTTTCTCATACGGAAACTTGCATAGCAAATACGAAGGTAATTTTCATTCTTGTCTTGTAGATCTTTGCTGAAGTGCCTTTATTGGTTTAGTGTTTTTTTTTTTCTTGGAGGGATATGACTTGTCAGAAACAAGTTCACGTTTTTTAGGAGTGCGTCATTGTCTTATTGTGCAGTCAGCAAACTTGGCTTGTGCAGTTACTTGAAAAATTGCACCCACAAAAATCACAGTGTTGCTGATTAAAAGCATGCTTTGGAAAATGTCAGCAACTGAATGGTGATATGTCAGATATAAAATTAAAAAGCAAAAATCAAAATGCTATAACTTAGCTATAACTGTTGAAGGATTATGTTTAAAAATGAGTGCACTGCTGCCAAAACAGGTAAATCCTTGGGTTAAATGGTCCCAGTAAGATCATGTGAGGTGACCAATTACTCCTTAGATTTTTCAATGTTGTATTCCCCCCTCAGTAAATCTCAGTGGATAGATTTTTGTAAAAAAGCACAATCGTAATTGTCTGGGCTCTGTTTAAATCTTGATGTGACACAGCTATGCAGTTAATGTTTCCTGGAGAACTCATTGATTCTCTTAGTTTAGCAATGGAAAATGCTGTAATTCCAGGGAGCAGTTAACCACAAGAATAGGGGGGTCATACAGTTTTCAGGAGGGGTCAACATAAAGATCTTAAATAATGTCAGGCACTTCTTAAGGCAAAGCAAGTGAGGCAAAATTTACCAACTAATGTTCAGATGTATTTTTACAGTCCAGTAGAGATGTCATGCTCTGCACTGGATTGTGTGAATGTGGAACTGACTCTTTCCAATTTTGCACGATAAAGACTTGGACATTTTTTGCAAAGGTGAGGTGCAACGTGCTTTCGGAAAAAGGCATAAAGATATGCCCTAAATTTCTCTCCAACAAATACATAGATCACAGGATTGATGCAACAGTGGATCATTGAGATTGTTTCTGTCACTTGGATTGCTTTCTGCAGTTGACCTTTGAGTTCACAATTTGGGATGAAAAGTGAATTTTGAAATGTATGCAAAAAAGAAGAAATATGGAATGGTGTCCAGAAGATGAAGTAAAAAATCATGATCACAAAAATAAGTCTGACTGCCTTCTGTTTTTTCTCATTCTTAGATCTCAATAATGTTTTTAGAATTTGTGAGTAACTGAAAATCATAATGAGCATTGGAATAATAAGTCCCAGAATGTTCATCTTTAAAATAGAAGAGTACTTCCAATTTATTGTGGAATCACTTGGATAATGAGAACTGCAAGTATAGCCTAAACCTTCCTTCTGAGTTTTTTGAAATACTATCCCAGGAACAGAAATAAGAACAGCGACAGCCCAAGTGACAACACTGGCGAGGATGCCGTAGGTAACTGTCCTGGCTTTCAAAGCAAACACCGCGTGCACTATGGCCAGGTACCTGTCCAGGGTCAAGAGGATTATGAAGAAGATGCCACTGTAGAAGCCAAGGAGGTAGACACCTGACAGAATTCGACACAGCACCTCCCCAAAAATCCAGTTGTGAACTGCGTAATAAGCCCAAAAAGGGAGAGAAAATACAAACAGCAGATCAGAAATTGCCAAGTTGAGCAGGTAGATGTCAGTCATACTCTTCAGCCTCTTGTATTTTACCAGGATAAGGACAACAAGCATGTTGCCTGTCAGGCCAAATATCACCACTAAAGAATAAAGAGGTGGCAAAAAATTTGCTGCCAAGTGCTTTTCCTCAATTCCCATGCATGGTGCTGATCTGCCGTAGTCAAATTCTGTTGTCACTGCCCAGTCAGTGAAGTCTGTGGTTTCATTTCCCATGGTGGGTTGGTCTGGAAAGGAAGAAAAAGACATTAAACTAGAGGAATGTCCGAGCTTTGCAGTGAAGAGAACGAAATATGCTGATGTTCCCTCTGGAAATGCATTTTGCTTATGAGCACACAAGCATTACTATGTCAAGGTGTGAAAGAGAATGAAATTGCAGAGCTGCCGGGAAACCCATCCACACAGCTGTGGAGTCACACTGGCGCATGTTGGAAGTGTGCTGTGTGTCATTTCCCATGTGCACATTGTCTTACTTGTTTCCCCTCCTCAGTAGAGCCTGTCAGTTGCCTCGCCTAACCAGGTGGAGAAGATAGATGAATTTAATGAGCTGTGGGTAGTTTGGGGCTCTTGTGCTCATCAGTGGCATTTCAGAGGAGTGTAGAAAGCCAGGAAGGCAGCCTGAGGAAAGCACAGTGTCTGGCATGCAGAGGATAGTCTTGCTTCTCCTTGGGACCTGGCCCTCCTCCTCATCTTGCCGGTCCATCCTGTGTCCCATATCCACAGAAGACCAGGCGCTGGTCAGGTGTAAATGATGCCTGCAAAGGCACTGTGACATGGGTGAAAAACAGCTGATTTCAAGCACTTCTTCAAATTGCTTGTGACTTCCTGGGAGCCTTAATGCCTATGGGAATCAGGACAGTACTAAACATACCCACCTGGTGGACCTGCTGTTGTGGGTGTTGCAGAGTGGAAAGTCACCAGTGTTGGTCTGGGTTAAAATGGCAAACACTGTGTCCTTTACAGAGCCTGAGACAGGCGTAGGCTGTGGAAGTGTGCTGGTTTCAGACAGCTCTGGAATGAAATCAGAGCACAGTCCTGTAGAGAGAACAGACAGACAAAGACCTTGGCAAATGATGCAAAAGATGAGAGTTGCTTTTGGGGTGGCCTCTAAGTATCTGTGTTTGTTGTGGCATCTTCCTGTCAGCTGAAAAACCTCCCCACTGCTGTTTGGGAACACAAGGAGTTTTGTTTCCTTGTTTCAGGAGTTGTTTACAGCCATTATTCAGGAGCTGCAAAGTTTAGATTGGTGGAGTGTCTTGGAGGGAGCACAAAGGCAAAAGGCAGATATGGCCATAGCTAAGAGTGTGTACTGCAGTTTTCATGTGATGTTGTTCTTCACCCTTTCTCAGTCAGTGCTTCCAGTAAGGCAACGGTGAGGAAGTGCGAGGGTTGTGCAAACTCTCTGTCCCTTCTGTTTTTGTTTAGGGAATGTTGGAGGGACTGGACTTCCCCTGCAAGAAAAAATCTGCGTGTCAGCCCCTCTGGCTGCCAAAGCCTCCCCTTTTCCCAAGTCCCTGGTAGGACTGTGAGCCAGATGCAGAAGCATAGCTTTGTGTAACTTGGTCTCTGAAAAGCTCAGGAGAACTGTCTTCTCACAGACCTCCAGAGAACATTCCTGTGTGTCCCATGAGAAGCTGGGCAGAGGATTTTGTGAAGATGGGACAGATTTTGTGTCAGAGGGACAAAAAGTGCTCCCTGGTCACTCAGCGGGGAAGTGCAACCAATGCCTTTGGTAGCCACCCAAAGAAAGCTACTTGCCGTCTGGTTAAAGGGCTGCTCTGTCTTCCTGTGCCATCATGACTGCTTTTATCAGACACTTCATGGCAGACTGGTGGCTGCCCCTGCCAGGGTGCTGGTTTTGCAATCAGCCTCTTCCTGGAAATGTCACGCCTGTTCTTAGACAAAGGCAAGAGAGTGCTCCCAATGCAGAAGAGTTCAGGCCCTGCGTCTGGCCCAGCTTGCTGTGGGATCCCTGAGTGCTCGTGTCGTGCACCAGGGTTCACTCCTTTCCTGAATGCACTTTTTCAATGGTGTGGTCTGCCCTGTGGGATCACAGGCATCTTTTGCAGAGACCACGCTCTCAAAACCACCATTTCATTCTCTCTGCGCTTGAGGTCTGCAAGTCTAAATGTCTGGAGTGACTCAGAGACAGGCCCCTGCTCTGCGTTTTAGTAGATAGGCAATTTAATTACATGTTGCACCATTCTGAGCTGCAGCGTGTGAAATTTTTGAAGTGCCTTAAGCTCATGTCATCTTATTCAGCAGTTTGAGCAAAGGCTGGTTTCCTGATATGTCATTACAGAGCATTCAGGATCCAGAGGACATAGTTTTGATCTGGATTTTTATCTTGGTGGATATATGTATAATACAAATAAGCTTCTTGAACAAATTTTGTTGGTTACACAGTAGTAAAACAATTTTCCGTGTGTATATGCACAAGTAAATATACATACACATACACTTATAATATATATAGAATTGTAGTATTGTGGAATCATAGAATCATTTATATTGGAAAAGACCTCTAAGATCGTTGAGTCCAACCATTAACGTAACACTGTCAAGGCCACCACTAAACCATGTCCCTAAGCGTCACATCTACATGGCTTTTAACTACCTCCAGGGATGGTGACTCAACTGCTTCCCTGGGCAGCCTGTTCCAGAGCTTGATATCCCTTTCAGTGAAGAAATTTTTCCTAATATTTGATCTAAACCTCCCTTGGTGCACTTAGCCTTGTAGAATCTTTGTATTTGTATAAAAAGAAAGTAACTTTTTTTTTTCTTCCAAGTTTGGAACTTATTTTGATTTGTGAAGCCAGCAGAAGATAATTGGGGGAGCAACAAAACTGAAGTTAACTGACTCCCTACAGATTTGTCTCCTCTGCTGTCCAAGTCTTATGTCCTGTGAGGGGTTGACCTCAGCCAGCAGCTAAGACCTCATCTAGTCACCCACTCACTTCCCCACAGTGGAATCAGGGAGAGAATCAGAAGTGCTGAAGAGAGAAAAACTTGCAGTTTGAGAAAAAGACAGCTGAATAAGAGAATGAAACCGAAAAAACCCACAAGAGGTAATAGAAAGACAAATGCTTGCCATGTACTACCAAGCAGACAGATGCTAGCCAGTCTTTGAGCAATGCCTACTCTGGAAAAACCTCCCTCTGCCCCTAGTTTTATTCCTGACTGTGATGTTATATGGCACAGAATATCCTTTTGGTCAGTTTGGGTCGTCTGTCTCAGCTGTGGTCACAAATCTAAAAGACATCACCATAAGGGCTGCTGGAAAGAAAATTAGGTCCGTCCCAGTCAGACCAAGTTCACCTTCCCACCACCAAAATTGAGCTCATGCCCCATGGAAGTCACACTGATCCTGGCTAGAAAGACAGCGTGTGCTGTGGTTGTTTTGTTTATTGTCTCTGACCTGATGGGAAATCATTAAGTATTTGCGTGGTCTAGACATCAGATCCTCCTCTTCACAACAAGCACAAAATATTAAAAATATTTTCTGAGTTTTTTTTTTTTTAAATGCTTCTCCTTTGCACACATGCAATGTTAATCACAAAGAACTCTAGAGGACTGACCTGGCTAAAAATTCAATTGGAAATTACTGGTTGCACTTGATTTTAATTTTTTTTTCATTTATCTTTAACGATGTACCCTTTTTCATTTTTATGCAGAAAGAAACATCATCTGCAGAAGCTGTAGCCCTTGACAAGATGTCTGGTTTTGGCTTTTAAATTATCTAGGTGTGAACTTTAAGAAATGGCTGTGTTATAGCAAAGAAATCTCCAGGCTTATCTCTGCTCTTGAGCTGTTTAAACATATTCTGAGCAGTTCTGATTTGGGAACTTGTAATTACTTATCGGTTTATTTCCCTCCTTTTTTCTGTCCAAAGTTACACATGAATATTCAGAAAGTCTTAATTACTTTCATTTGAGGGGCTTTCTCATTTTCTGGCCTGCATGTGGCCATCAGTGCCCACTGTCCTGACCACACTCGCTCTGTTTCTGCGTGCACAGGGTAGTTTTGGTTGCTAACAGAACTTCTGAATGATTTTTGCAAAAATGGGCAACATGTCAAGCCTAAGGTAGACATATTAGAGGAGAAATTTCTAATTTATCCTGTGTTTAACCGTGTAAAACTATCTAAATACATGAGCAGCCCAATGAGAGGCTACTGTTATTTCCCCTTAGAGGACTGGTTATGTTCTGAGTTGCCAAAGAAGCTGGATACAGAGAGGTGTGACCAAGGCATGGGCCAAATAGCAGCACCCTGGAAAAGAGTTCTTGCAAAGAACATCAAGTTTCATCTTGGATGGGAGAAAATTTGGTTTACTGAATACTCATAACTTTGTGAGCCCAAATAAACATAATTTCATTTCTCTAAGTTTTAACAAAGCTGCACTTATGGTGACATCAGAGATTCTTGTAATGAAGATGTAACTCTGAACCATGTCTTTCCAGATTTCTGTATTTTGGCTGCTTTGAGGGAAGCCTCACTAGCTCTTGAACATTAGCTGCTATTTACAGCATGTCACTTTAAGCTAGAAAATGTCTAGGTGCTGGTAGGACTATCAGATACTTCCAGGTCATGCAAGCAAAGCAGCTCCTGAGTTGCTACAGTGACTTGCTCAGGGATGACATTTGTCACAGCCCAATGAGTCTGCTGTGCTCTAGAGGGGATTTGGACAAAGTTTCCTCTCAGAAACCAGAACTTGTAATAACTACAAGTTACAAGAGCATCTGTGCATGAATGGAGCTGCTTATCTCAAAACTGAATGACCACCCAAAAGTTCCCTTTACCTTTTTGCAGTTTAAGACAAGATTGAAATGTATGAGCGGGTAACACAGCGCTACTGCCCCTGCCCTCACTCTCTTCCTTTCACTAAAGCCAGCATTTGGCATTCAGAAAAATAAATTGCTTAATGACTTATAGTCATCTTAAAAGTATGTGTCAGCAGCATCTAGGGCACTTTATGAAGAGAGAGAAGTGCAACAGAGCACTGAGTAATACTGAAACTTAAATAACAAAAAATAATACCACATGTTCTGATAGCAGGCTTTGCAAGAGGCGTACCCAGTGTTTCCTGCTAACAGCTCTACCTCTTTAAATTTGCCCTTGACTTTCTAGGAGGAGCAAAACTTCAGAGAGGTCTGTGCACAGACACCTACACTTGCTTGGAGAGCAAGCATAAAAGCATAAACTTTTCCTGAGTTACCAGGAAAGATGAAGGAAAAGATGGAAGTGCAAACTAAATCCTCTGTGTAAGACTCTGAACTGATAGTTTCCTTCAAACACACTCTGTCATGTGGTAGTGACCACAGGATTTCTTTCTAGGATTTGACTGAGGAAAGACCCCCTTCAAAAATTAAACCTTGCCTGGGAAACCTCTTCCTCTTTTATAACAGCTGAGCATTAGAAACATTCAGAACTACTTGCCTCCTAACTGGCGGCGTTTTTTCAACCCTGAAAAACTTTCAAAGTAAAATATATTCCGAGCTGAAAAGAACAGGCTTAGTTCTCTGTGAGCCCTCAGGATCTGATTGTTTACATTCCCCATCAAAACCAGAAAGACAGTCCAGCAAAAATTCTGATGTTTTCTGCAGTTAAATAGAGTCAGTCTATGGGTCCCAAGACAAAAGAAGTAGGGTGTGTTCTTACCTAAACAAATGTACAGTAACAGAATATCATAAGCACTGAAAATAAGCTTTCCGAGAAAGAGAAACTTGAGACAGGTATTAAACATCTTCCTCCAAATCATGAGTATATGTATGGGCTCTTCTCTTGCGTAGACTAACTTCTGGGCTAGTATGTCTGTTAAGGTTCTTTTGCTGTGGTTTGGTTTGGGGTTTTTTTCAGTGTCTGATAAAACATTGAATTCAGAGTAATTCAAGCAACAGTTGTAGTCACAACCATTCTGAGGATGAACTCAAGTACAAAATGGAAGGTTAATGGTTTGGAGTGGAGATTGCCAGCATATGCCATAAGGTCATGTGATGCCCTGTTATTGCTCTAAGAGTCTCTACACTGAGAGGTTTAAGCCTCCTGCTCTGTTGCTGTCAACTGTTCTGGGCAAATGACCCTGCAATTCTCTCAAGAATGCAAAAAAATGAGAAAAAGTCCTTAGGCTATTGTAGGTTTTTTTGCTAGTATACAAGTGGCAAGTCTCATTCATCCAAGCAAAGGAGCTCACCTTTTCTCATGTGTGAGTAGAAAAATTCCAGTGTGGTACTGATGTTTTTTATTCATGTAAAACCTCATTAACAAAAATTGCAAGCCAGATCATGACTGGGTGTAAAACCGATATCTCATTGAGATATAGCTGTGATATGGAGTACAGACTTTCTAATGTGGTGACTCAGAGACATCACATTAAACAGAGGACCCAATCCCAAACATCTGTTTAAAACATGATAAGGAAATAACATTTTTAACAGATTAAATGCTTGAAAAATATAGAGAAACCATATGATAGGGTAGGGATGGAGAACACCTGCCAACTGCATCTGACAGAGCAAGATGTGACTTAGATGTGGAGAGTTTAGGTTAAGTGTGAAGGATTTAATTTCTGACCAATTGTTATCCTTAGCAGAATGCAACTTTAAGCTATTGATCTCCGGGAACTTCTTCAAAACCAAGACACAGTAAGTTTCTGGTATGATAAAGATTATAATTTTCTACACCAATTGTCCAGTTAAATTCTCTACTTGCACATTTAGCTTTATTCCAAGCTGCAAGCTAGTTACAAGACCCAGTTGTTCCCAAAGATGTTACTTCTGCTTCAACGTCAGCTCTACTGCCACTGTCATTAGGCGCATATACTCCCCACTTAGTGGATTTCTCTTATATATACACACATTTAGATGTAAAGATAAGGAAAAAATCAGGTACTCACTGTTTCATCAAGCTGGTCTAACTGTGGGTCCTTCTTCTTTGTGAACGAACATATATCTGAAAGTAGGAAACAGCACTTCCTGTGATATATTGCAAAATGAGGGTAAGCTGCTTCTTCTCTGAAAAAGCTTGGTTTCCAGGCTGAGGTCAGAATTGGTGGATGAAGACTTTATGGGTGCCTACTTGTTCTGCTCCAGCTGGAACTGGAGCAGTCAGTTTCTGAACTACTCCATCTCTACAGGGTTAAGACTGGCTGGTTAAATTCAATAAAATCCCATTCTCAGGTCACTAAGTATTTCTACCTTCTCTGGAAACTTCTAATTTCAATTTACTCTCTTCCAGTTTTAATCCATTCCACCTTGTCCTGTCACTCCATGCCCTTGTAAAAGTCCCTCTCCTTTCTTGGAGGCTCTCTTCAGCTACTGGAAAGCCGCAATTAGGTCACCCTAGGCCTTCTCTTTTCCAGGCTGAAAAAACCCAATTTCCTCAGCCTTTTCTCACAGGAAAAGTTCTCCATCTCTCCAATTTTCTTGATGGCCTCCTCTGGACTTGCTCCAACAGGTCCATGTCCTTCTTGTGTCAGGGACCCCAGAGCTGGATGCAGCTCTCCAGGTGGGGTCTCACCAGAGCAGAGCAGAGGGGCAGAATGCCCTCCCTTGCCCTGCTGGCCACGCTGCTTTGGATGCAGCCCAGGACACGTTTGGCTTTCTGGCCTGCAAGCTCACACTGCCAGCTCACGTCCAGCCTCTCATCCATCAGCATCCCGAAGTCCTTCTCCCCAGGGCTGGTCTCGATCTGTTCAGCCCCCAGCCTGTGCTGATACCGGGGGTTGCCCTAACCCAAGTGCAGCACCTTGCACTTGGCCATGTTAAATTTCACGTCTTCTCAAGCTTGTCCAGGCCCCCCGAATGGCATCCTGTCCTTCAGGTGTGTCAGCAGCCTCACTCAGCTTGGTGTCCTCTGCAAATTTGCTGAGGGTGCACTTGATCCCTCCACCGATGTCCTTAATGAAGATAATAAATAGCGCTTGGTGCCAGTACAGACCTCAGAGGGACACCACTTGTCACTGACGTCCCTTGGGACTCCAAGCCATTGACTACTTCCCTCCGAATAGGACTGTCCAGCCATTTGCTCATCTATCTAACAATTCACCCACTGAATCCATCTCTCTCCAGCTTAGAGAGAAGGATGTTGTGGGGGCTGTTCAGAACTCCAGATAAACAGCACCCATAGCTCTTCCCTTGCCCACTCTTGCAGTCACTCCATCACAGGAGGCCACTGGGTTGGTCAGGCAGGATCTGCCTCTTGTGAAGCTGTGCTGTTGTCCTGAAACACCTCCCTGTCCTCCACGTGCCCTTGCACAGCTTCTAGGAGGATCTGTTCCATGTTCTTTCCAGGCACAGAGGTGAGACTGACAGGTTGATAGGTCCTGGGGTCCTCCTTTCTACTCTTTTTAAAGATGGGTACAATGTTTCCCTTTTTCCAGTCACCTGGGATTTCACCTGACTGCCATGATTTTCAAGCATCATGGAGAGGGACTCGACAACTACATCAACCAATTCCTTCAGGACTCTGAGATGCATCTCACTGGTGAGGACTCTGAGACCATCTCACTGGGTCTCATAGATCATTATAAAACAGGACCGATGAATAATATGTCCACTTCTCTGCTCCCTATGGAGTCTTTTTTAATTCTGTAGCAAGGCTACGTTTTTCAAATTTGCACTCTTTTGGCAGCAGCTCTTGACCATTCTCTCTAAGACTGCAGGGTGTTTTCCTACAGTGTTCCTGAAAAGCTGTAAGACTGGCTTGTGCTACAATTACAGCTGGATTTTTCCGTTTCCTAAAAAATTTATGTGGAGTTTCAGTAAACCCAGGGATACATAACTTGATCAGACATTAAGAGGAGTATGAAAGAGACTCATAAAGCTGTTTCAGAAAGAGTGCCTAAGCAAGGCTTTAGGAAGAGGGATGTGATGGCTGAAATCACATAAGGGAGGGGACTGTGTAGATTTTGCTATAAGTATAGACAGCAAACCATTGAAAACTTTCAAGCCTGAGCAGAAAGTGCCTTCCCTACAGTGACACAGTGGATAACAGGGAGGCCCAAGCCACATTTTCATTCTATACCATCTCCCTCTGAGTTGCTGTCTGAATGTGAAATACTTCTTACTGGTCAGGACATCTCTACCTACTCAATGTTCAGGCTGCTAGTTCAGAAGCCTTGTTTGCATGTTTCATCTTCTGTGAACTACTATGCCTGGTAAAGAAATGAATTGGCTTTCAGGATCAAAAATCCTGCCTAAAGCACTTCATTTTCCCGGCTTCATGAAAAAGAAGGGTGTCACCTGGAGACGGGGCTTATCTCAGCTCTTAAGAGAGAAACTGCTTTGGAATCCATTGTCCAGGGTCTCCATGTGGGTGTTATCTTCTGGGAGCACCAGAGATAATCCTTGACCTTTTCTCTCCCTGTCTTGTGAAACTGGGGCTTCCTCCTGCCTTGCTCACGGTCTTTCTGGAGTCACCGAGCTCCCAGCCAGTTCTAGGAAAGATCACAGGAGAAGTCCTCCTTGGAAGAGCTATGTGCTATTTTCATAACCTGGGGGGTAAGCAGCAGTTTCGAGTTTGGCATAATGGGTTTGATGGATCCTTGTGGTGGTGAATGAGTGACTCCTGACTGACCACTGTATTCTAACTTGAGGAAAAAAGAACAGTTTTGCACATATTGTTTGAAAAGAATTTTAATTCTTAGTGCCACCAATCCGGGTGCTTAGACTGAAGACTAGTGGACCGTGTTTTCAGGCTGCTTGAGCCCAAATTGCTCTGACTTTTGAAAATCAGGGATGGTCTCTTTCCAAAATTGTAACGCAAATAATCTGAAGCTGCTTCAAAAAGTTTGAGCAAGATTAAAATACAGGAGAAAAAAAAAGAAGGCATAGTCAAAGGAAAAGAAACATTTTATATTAGTCACTTAATTTTAGGCACCTCTGACTACATTTTGAATTGTAGCTTAATTATTGTCATCTTATAGAGGATAGAGCCTGTTACAAAGGGCAGAACCCCCTGAAAATGCCTTTTTCTGCCGTGTTGGGACTCTGAAGAAATCCGGGGGAAAGAAATTGTGCTCATTGTTCTAGAAAGCATGGCCTGTGAGAAGTGATGGGGAAAGGACTAGATGATTTCTGGAGAGCTCTCTCAGACTTAATTTTTACGATTTTACTCATAGTATCTTTCCTGTATGGGTTTAATGGGCTTTATAAACATTAACTAATCCATATAACTGCCTAGGAGATAGAAGCAGAGGAAGCAGGGGGAGAAAAGCCTCCCAAAGTCAGAGACATTGCCAGGAGAAGATTTCTTGCCATGTAATATTAGGTTCTCCATCTCCATACAAAATTAGAACAAACAGTAAGAAAAGAGTACATCAACTTCACCATGCTAATCCATTGAAATTCTATAAACAAGGAAGTGCTGCTTGCCCAAAGGGAAGAATCAAAAAAGAATGAAGAATTTCTGCAACAAAACCATCTTATTTCATGTGGGACTTCCTACAAGCTGTCGCAAGAGTACCACTGAGAGAACTAAAGCAGGGGAATCAAACCATGAAGTATTTCTATTACTTCATTAGCTGCTGAATGTAAGAGGGAACTAGCTTTTTGTGACAATTAATACGATGTTAAGTGCACATTGAAGTCAGTCTGTGGGGATACACTTAACGCACTGAAATAATTTTACTTCTTTCTTGAAGAAGTATCTTTGTATCTTTTCCTGTGAAGGAAAAGGGATAGCTGGAGACAGTTCACTGATGGCAAAAATATTGGTAAAATTACCAAGCAGATTACTTAAATAGAAATGACTGGTCTTCAGCTATATGCCAGTAACACCACAGCAAAAATAAGTGATTGCCTTGGGGTTCATCTCATGTTCTAGGCTTTCCATGGAAGGAGAAATGCTGACTTCAGTCCCTGAGTCAAAGCCTGTTCAAGAATTTCAGGCAAAGCAGGACAGCATGAGGGAAAGTGCATACTGAGGGAGATGCTTTCCCATTACTCCGGTTCAGCCTGCCCTTTTATGATGACATTGAATGGAGTAGATCTTTTATGCTGAAAGAGGAGTTCGATAAACATCTTAATGAGACCTGTGCTGTGGACTCTTGAGCACCCTCACCCACAACAGCCCTCATCAGACATTTTGCTGACTGTCTTCAAGCTTACAGGGGCAGGCATGTGGCAACTTAGGTCGAGCACAAGGAAGAGAACAAAGCAGGCCTTTGCAAGGTCTGTTAGCAGGTAATTCTTTCCCAGCTCCTTCAAACTGGAAGTTGTAGGCTGTAGAAATTGTCTCTCCCACCCTTAGTTGGTAGTTGGCTAGCTAATCTAAGGGCTCCTTCTCTAGTCAAGAGACAGAGGTAGGTATTTGCAGAGGGTGGCAAACTGTTTTAAGTTACTCTGCCTTAGGCTGGAATTAATCACCTTGTGGAGGAAGCTCTCTTCAATGATCTAAACAGCCTAGGCAGCGAGTTCAGGGTAGACAGCCAACCTATTGATAAAACTGTTTCAGGTAACCTGAATGAAGTCTTAGGGCTTTTGGTGACGAGAAACCATTTGTTTTGGAAAAACATTAAGTCAAATATTTTTGTTTTGCTTTTCTTTGGGGCAGAGGTGATTTTTAGTAGGTGAGCCTGATAATGCTCCCTGCTTCCGTTGCTGAAGACTAATAGATCTAAAGTAGATCTAAAAGACTAGTCCAGGTGTCGATGCACCCAGAAGCAGGAACAGGTCTGTTATGGCACTATGAAGACTGTACTCTGCTCATGCCCATGAAAACTGTATGTGCTACCTATCATGGCACAGAAGTAAGGCTGCAAAGCCTGTCCTCCTCTTCCCCTATGTCCTCATACTCATGCAGGTATTCTAAAACTGTTTTTTAGGAGGGGTAGGAAGAAGATACACAAAAGTAAAACAGTTTCTGTGGATGGCTTATGCAAGTTGCCTCATTAGCTGCTCAGGTATCACAGTACTTCCTTACAGCTTTAGGGCACTCGCAGAGCCTTGGAGGAGTAAGACTTGACGACAGAGATGTACATAAACTGGGAGTCCTACATTTTATTAAGATACTCTGCATTACTCACAGAAGAACTACACAAGGACATATCAATGCAATCTGCCCTTCATGTTAAGCTCTTTGTAAAAACAACGTGGTGCTCACTGCACCATCACAGTGCTTGGTTCAGTTTGCAGAAGACACTCTCCCAGCTGAGGGACTGGTTATTTGGGGTTTTCTTTACTGCACTTCACTACAGTGCAGGACCAGGCCCTATTTAATGCACACGACCCAGGCTCTTCTTGGACTGTAGAATTTTGCTTTTCCCTCATGATCGTGTCTCTGGTTCTGTCAGGCTAATATCTCAGTCCTTCACAGATATTACCGTATTTGCCTTCTTACCACATTTATGAGATGAAGCAATACGATTACCTCCATTTTGCAAGCATTCACTAATTTGTGGAACCTGTTTTATAAGCTGTTTTTCTCCAAAGCAAAGTGCTATGCTGGGGCAGGGTTCTCATCTGTTGTAGCTGCTGGTTCTTGATCTTCACATTGAGTCTTGGAACATGAGGAACACAACAGCAGAGGCTAACTATGAAAATCTTAGTGTAAGGAGAAAGGGAAGCTGCTTGTGTGCTAGAATTAGTCACTTTAGGGTGGGTAGGATAGAATCAGCTCTAAGTGTCTAACTTGTGATAAGATTGCAGATTCCAGTAGTATTTGTGGCACAGGACTTCTCATCTCTGAAATGCAAATCTTCCCTGATTTTTCTTCTCAGGTATCTGCAGGAGTGCTCAGTGAAATTGAAACCGAAAGACTCAAATGGCTCCAAATAGTCTTCAGTCTTCTGAGAGACCGGCCTCGCCCTCCCGTGCACCTACCTGGGAGACCCTGCTGTATTTTTGAGAAAACTCTCCATGGAGAGTCCAGCAGCCTGAGGCCAGCTTGGTAGCCACACTACACCAACTTACACACATAATGAATCTCATCTTAGTCATCTTCTGACAAATAATGTGGAGTGGACACACCACTTCCTTCAAAACTTCTATAGAGAGAATAGAAGAAAACACAAAGCCTCAGATAAGTCATCAAAACTTTTTTCACCGTCCACAGCAAACTAACCACACACAGAGTCTGTGGTACTACAGACTTCAAACTCTTCTCTATCCTCAGCAAAAGAGGATGACAGTGGTATTTTCTGTACTGTGGTACACTAAACTTTATTGCATCCTCTTTCTCTGTTTTTTTGTTTGTTTGTTTTAAGGCAGTACTAATCGCTGTCTCATAATGGGAATGGAAGAGCTAGCTTACAGCTTTGTCACGAGGAAGACATTTTATACCTGCTCTGTCACTTGAATGGTTGTGGATAGGCTGTTTTTGCAACTGTGTGAAACACTATCAGTGTTAGCAAGAGTGATGGGAAGCCAAGCCCATCTGTATTCGTGAAGCTCTCAGATCCCATTGCAGTAGTGGTTTTACATTTAACACATACAAACTAGCTCGTCATTCTTCTTGGAAAGATTGTGTAAGTGTTAAGATGAAAGCAAGCCTCCAGTAAGTGATAAAAATAACTTCAACCAGAAAGCTGTATGAGGAAGATAATTTAAAGGAAAGCTGATACTTCTGCCTATATTGTACTAAGATACGCTGAGACAAAGGCCCACATAAAGACTTAGATGAATCTTAGCAAAAAGAAAGTATTTTCATTGCCTAAAGTGCACTTGGTTTCACCTGAAATCTCAAAACCAAACTATCACTGGTGTGGTTTTTTGGGGAGTTAACCTTGTACACTGGTGCTCTGTTTTACAAGACTTCGTGACACTATGTTTTCAATACTATTGGATATTGGAGAAGTTCACTGTCTGTTACTGTTTTTCACACTGCCCAGGGATCATTTCTTGTCTCCTACTCATTCGTACGTTAACTGCATTAAACATTAAATGCTTACACAGTGCTCACCACTGGCACTTCCGTCTTCGCTCCCTCTACATGTTTCACTGAAAAGACTGTCAGGGAAGTCTAAGCCCCCTAAGCCTGTGATTTTTTAACCTGAAATCAGGGGGTCTCTCCTGAGGTATAACCTAACATTTTCTCTGCCTGAGAAAGAAGCTTAAAAGAACTAGGGCCAAAGGCTCTGGACATCAGCCACAACTTGGAGAAGCTGTGTCAGAAAGCTGTGACAAGCGAAAACATTTTGTCAGCTAGCTTGAGAACCAGTGTGAAAGAAGAGAATGGGATGACCCACTAGGGGGAGAGACAGACTGACCAGCTGACACTGGAGTGCACTGGGATGGATGAGAGAGGACACCTGATTATCTTCTCCAGGTCAAGAGAAGGAAAGGAACTGCTGACACAGAGGGGGAGAGAGAGAGAGTGCAAGCAGTTGGGCACAAAAGTCATCCAAGGGCCACCAGAGTGGTGAGCAGACCTCTGAGATTTTCAAGTTCTTAAAGAAAGTTGAAGTTAAGCACACTTCATAACTTAGTGGTGTTATGAGGTAATTTCAGTAGAAATTGCAAACCACAGAAAGTTTTGTATCTCACTTCTGGGCTGATTTATTAATGCATTTGGGAGTTGCACTGGATAATGTATTTTGGTTATAACGTATTTCTAATTAAGAAGAGCAAAACCCACACGAGGTATGAGGCAGAAGATGGTGTGAGGTGTTTTACTCTAACCAAGATTCTAGTGTAAGGACTACAAATAGTTACAGCGTGTGGCCACAAATGAGAAATGTCATTGATTTTGGCTATTACAAGTATCCTTCTTTACAACTTGAGCTTAAATAAGAGAAGGAGGTAATACATGCTTCTTACCTGGATCTTTTTAACTCTGATGTCAAGCCTTGGGAAATATTATGGAAATTCCAAATAAGTACTGTGTCGTGCCCCACCGAATTCAACTGTGGATCTCAAACATGTGACAGAACCTGGCTTTAAACTGATTATCATACACACACCTGTGAAATCTCAGGGTGAGGCACATTCACGCTCTCACACCTGTTTTGGGTTTCCCCAAAGGGCTGCTGTACCTCATAAATTTGCAATGCCACAACCCAGTTTGTCTACCAAGGTGCCCAATGCTGCCTGGTTGACTTCACCTGTAAGACAAATGTAATGCTCATGGTGGGCTGAAAGGAAACGCTTTACACAGAAACCAAGTGATTTATTTTAAGAGTAACTGAATTTTTTAGCACCGTAGTCCCACAATTATTATTAGTCCAGATCTAAGTATCTCAGAAAAAAAAGGAAGACAAGAGGAAAAAATAACAAAAACATGGATATTTCTGAGCAGAAGCAACAACAATAAAATATGATACTACTACTACTACTATGTCATCCAAAACAATAAATAGTTACATTTATTCAGCCAGCCAGTCCCTCATGAAATGGTCCCTCTACACCTCTTGCTCTTTCCCTACTTCTCAAGGCCTCTGCTGTCATACTCAGACTGTATTTTCCTGTGTTGCGGCATCATGTTAGAAAGAATAGCTGCTTTTTACTGCTATCTCTATAAAAACTGTGGCTGTGCCCCAAAAGGTAAGCAAAAGTAGGACAAATTAAATATAGCCACCAATATTGTTACAGCTAAAACAAGCAAAAACAAAGCTTTGGGTGGGTCACAGTGGGTTCAGACAAAGCCGGGCTGGCAAACATCAGCCCTGAGGCCTTGCACACTCAGCACACAGCCAGTGACCCGGCCATAGCAATACCAACTCCATGTTACTGGGTCACAAGGCTACAGAAGACACTCGGGAAACAGAGGTTCCATTTACAAGGTTACAGAAATCTCCCCATTATCAGATTCCCCTGTAACAAGAGGTAATTTTCAGTGAATATTTCACAAGACAATACCAAGAAGATACAGTAATTTATTTCAAGAAATTTTTATCATTTTGAGCTGGAGATAGGCTAGAAGAATTCACCAGCTTCTTTTTCCCTCACCAGCCTTCCACATAGGGCAACTTCATTCAGCCCCAGGTTTCGAGAGCCAACAACCTGACAGGTTGATATGGAGAAGCAAAGAGGTGTGCTGTAAGGAAAGGATTAGGGACAAAGGAACAGACTTATTCTCCAGCGTGTTTACACTGGAAAAGAAACCAAGGTTCTAGAGACTCCTAAAATAGAGGAAGTAGTCCTTAGGATTGGGAAGTCTGTGCTAAGAGAAGTGATCCAGAGAAATGAAAAAGAGACAAGGAAACTGAAAGATCAAAAATACATTACAGTGGGTTGAAATTTCGAAGTTGGAGGGGACTAAAGCAGCTCCTGGAATTAAGAGCAGTGCTCAGGCATAACTTCATGTTTCTACCTTCTGCCAAGAGATGAGATGATCTTCCACGCTACAATTCCATCTTCTACCACAGAACAGCTGTTACTGATATTTTTTTCCATATACTTTTTAGAGAACCTGTGCTTGGTTTTGTGGCAAATGTTCCATCCCATCTGCAAACTTTGAGGGTTCTTCATGTCTCCCATGCCCCTGCTGTAACTGACTATTCATATCCATGTTCCTGAACTGCTGGAGAACCTGAGGGACTCTCCAATAGCCAGTTCTAAGAACATTTTGGTGCACAGGTTGTAATAAGTGGATAAATGTGTTCATATTGTACAGTTATGAGTACATCTGAGCTAGGTCCAGAACCAGCAGCCCTATGAGCTGATAGTCACAGCTCTCAGCTGCTGTTTATCCTGAGCACAGGATGGTTTTCGGACCTCACAGGTTTGTGTCTCAGAAGCAGACTGTCTGTGTGATAATACTGTAAAGGTGCCTGGGGCTGGCAATTATGGGTTGCCTGGAAACCACTGACCTCAGTATCTAATGGGCAGTAAAGAACGCCTGGTAGGACTGTAAAGAAATTTTCCAGCTCTTCGGAGGCATATACTCATGGTGTCCCAAACTCACTAAGATTACATGGAGTAATTTAGTATTAAAATAGGAAGTTTATTGTGATTTTTTTCCCGAAGCTGTATCATCCTGAAGTATTGCAGGATTTCTGTCACTGTTTCAACACATGGTTTCTATGGGTTGATTCTCACTTGTCATGCTGCTTAAGCATCTTAAATGAGAGCTAGTGAGAAATCTTGAAAAGGGTTAGATAAGTGAAACTCTGGTACTTAGTCAGAAATCGACATCTGGTTTTCCCCCTTTGAAGTGGAAGAAGCAAGGAAGAGCAGATGTTTTCTACAACTTCTGTGGGTTGTCTTCCTCGTCCTTCTGTCAGCTATTCCCGTTAGGAAGGCATAGTCCCTTAGCTAGATCACAGACCTCTACACCTGCTAGATGCCAAGGGCAAATCCAGAACAAGCCAGCGCTTTCACCTGCTCTCACACCAGGTGCTTTTCCTTACAGAAGGTGGGGAGCTTCATGGAGTCAAAGATATAGAGAGCCAGAGTACGCACAACCTCCCAGTACTGCTCCTGAGTAGGCAGAACTTCAATTTCAGAAACTTTTCTTCCCGTAGAATGATCTTTCAAGTTCATGTTTTTAATCTCCCAGAAGCTGTCATCAAATTAGATTTCTCATGACCCTTGCCTGGGAGGTGGGCCAAATAGAGGACATCTAAAATTCAGTCTCACACCTTCTTAGGTTTGGGCTGTCCCATGATAAGTCAATAGAACTGAGGAACATTGTGAAAGCTCTGAACTTGGCAATCATAGGCTGGAGAAAAGCCATAAGGAATCACCAACAGCACCACAATATACATTATTATTTTTCTTTTCCAGCTCCCAGTGCTCCTTTGCAGTGCTTTGCACAGTATTAGTATACTTCATTTATTTTAAAGGTCTGGGACGTGTTTTCGAGGATGTGCACATTTGGATCTTTTGTTGCACATGGCCAAGAGGCCTTGGAATAGAGTAAGGTCAGACCTGGATAAGGTCACAGTGTCACAGGTATCATGCTACAAAAGGACAGAGAAACATGAAACAGAAAAGTGGAGTACTGTGAAACTTGATGGAAATCAAGAGCTAGGAAGTTCAAGCCCTTCAGAACACACACACTTCAGAACTAGGAAGAGAAATGTTACTAAATGTGAAAAGTGGCACTTAGTAGTTTAACTGGTAATCTGATATCGATGGTTTCAATACAGCTTGGTCTCTGGAGAAACAAAAATTTCTTTAGATGTACAACATCTCATTAAAAGATCTCTTCTACAAACAGCAATGATTTCCTTATTCCATCCTCTTCTGAATAGTGATCCCTTTTCCACTAATTCAGTGGAACAAAATTGAGCTATATATTTTGGCATATATATTCACAGTATCACACCCAGCCCCAGGAAATCCAGGTGACATCAAATCTGAATGTTCCTTGGTGCTTTTTCAGTGGTATTTGCAGCTGACAACACCTCAGCACATGAAAACGAACTGATCTTGTTATGAGTAGACTGCAAAATTTCTTTTTACCAATTTTACTGTGTGTCAGAACCCTCAAAACTGAGGAAACAGTGCATCTGCTACCTGCTTTATTCCAAGATTATTGCACCTGCAGAGAAAAGTAGATTGTCGTTGACAAGTTTCTGCCTAAAAAAAAATTATAATTGAAGAAATGGTGCTACCAGCTTGTTATTATTATCCTGTGAATGTAGTTCTCTTATCCAGAACTCTTTCAGTGCATACAAGTGCAAAAATTTTTGAACATTGCTTAGTGTCTCCATAGATTCTTTCCATCACATATAAGAGTAGCATAAAGTCTTGTGGTTCAACCCATTAAAAATAAAATTTTGTATTTAGAGAAGAGGCACAATGCTTCTGGGTGCTCTGCTGTGTACAAGTGCTTGAGGTGATGCTGGGTGTATTTGTGTCTCTGTTCTGGTAGTTCTTATGAAAATACTTTGGCACCGAGGTAAAAATATTTTTTTGAAATTTTTAGGAAGTATAAAACCATGCAATTAATTTTCAGAAGGAAAGGTAGAATTAAGAAAATATTTAAAATTTTTATTACCCAAAAAAATAAAATCTTTGACAATATCTAGGTTGTGTTTTCCCTGATTTCACATGTTCTCTTGATTAACTTTTAAAAATGTGTTTGCAGTAATACTACCTCAATATAAATGTTATTTTTTCCCCATGAATTTTTACTGGGATTTGGAGAACAAAGCTTCCTCAGCAGGAAACTGGAGATAAGACTTATTTTGCTGAAGAGCTTCAGGGTGCCTCTCAAGTCCATCAGATATATTTTACGTGATACCCACTCAAAAATAAGCAAAACCAAAGTTTCTTTATCCTAATCAAGGCATGTGAGTCATTAGACAGACTTTCAAGAACCAAGACAAAAAAGGTGTCGCTAATGTTTATTCAAAGAAAGCATTTCTAAAATGGCAGAAAATAAAGACATTTGGGAAAAGAGACAGAGCCTATTTTGCTACAGGCCATTTTGTGATGGTTACATTTAGCAGCGAGCGCTGAAGGCACAACGCTGGAGGTCCCACAGGTCCAGAGGTGATGCAGACCCCCCACCTGCTCTGGGGACAACGTTTTCAAGTGTAGGAACCTCCATGAGTGACCAGTATAGGGGACACCTGGAGCCATTGCTTTCTTACTTCTGGAGGCATCACTACCAAAGGCTGCTCGGGGCAGCAGCAGCTCCAAGGATTCCATGGCTGCGCCCCTGGGACCATCCCACAAAAAACAGGGTCCTGAGGGGCTTTTTCATCTGGGAGCTGAGGCAAAGGGGAAGTGGTGACAGTGGCTGAGGTGATTCCCTCTTTGCAATGTGAAGCAGTCCCATGCCTGTCCACTTCCCCACTTTCCAGAGGGGTGTCGCACACGTGTCCCAGGGATGCAGGGATTCAGCTTCCACAAGGCAGAGCATACTTGGGGGTGAGGCAGAAGCAATGCTTTTGTCACAGGAGAAAATAGATACTAGAGGAAGCAGCCTGCTTGCTGACGTGTATCAGAGGAGCTCTAAAACTTAACTAAAAGTTATTCTGTGGCAAAGTACGGTCACCATTTTACAAATGCACCGGTTCTCTTGGGAAACCAATGTCACAACTCCTTATGTGAGAGTTCACAGCGTATCCCAACAGGAGGCACACACACTGCATCTGCCAGGGGATGCTGCACACATGGTACAACCTCCAGGACCGCAGCAGACCTCTGGCCAGCCCCTCACACCAGCAGAAAGAGGCTCAGGTGGGGTCACAGGGCCCCTGCACTGTCAGACCAGCCGGAGAGCTGGGTGGGTGCCGAAAATGACTGTCCAGCCCCAGCACCTCTGGCAGGGCTGGAGAGGACACGGCTGCAGGACTGAAGGAGTCCTTTAAGATGGGCCTTGAATGTCACACCAGCGAAGGCATAGATGATGGGGTTCAGGCAGCAGTGGATGAAGGAGATGGTTTCTGTCAGCTGCAGGGCCAGCGCTATCTGGGAGCTCGCCTCGCAGTCATTGATGATGTGCAGGCTCTGCAGAGAGTCGAGGAACAGCGCAACGTTGAAGGGAGTCCAGAAGAGGAAGAAAACGATGACGATGATGAAGATCATCCTGATCGCCTTGACCTTGTTCCGGTTTTTGCATTTTTGCAGGTTTTTCAGTATCCGAGTGTAGCAGCAAACGAGGATGCTGAAGGGAATCAAGAGGCCCAAGATATTGGCTGCAAACTGAGAAGCAACCTTCCAGGTATTGTCACCTGGGGGGTATGCGGGGACGCACTGCAAAGCCTGCTCGATCTCCAGCTCCTGGCTGAACATGATGTTGGGTACAGAAGCCAAACCTGCCACCAGCCACAGGATCAAACTGATAATTATGCCACAAGTGGCTGTCCGTATCCTCATGGCATAGACAGCATGGACAATTGCTATGTACCTGTCTACGCTCATGAGGGTTATAAAGAAAATACTGCTATAAAAACCTGTGTAGTAAATGCCAGCCATTATCTTGCACATGACATTGCCAAAAACCCACTGGTCTGAAGCATAGTGGGCTTGGAAGGGGAGAGGCACAACAAAGAGGAGATCAGAGGCCGCGAGATTCAGCAGGCAGATGTCAGTCATTGTTGTCAGCCTTTTCCTGGTCAGGAGAACCCAGAGGACCAAGGAGTTTCCCAGGAGGCAGAAGACAAACACGAGGCAGTAAAGAATTGGCAGAAAGAGGGATTTAAACCTGAGAAAGTTGTTTTCTTCATTGCATGGAGCAGTGTTTTCATCGTATCCATAGTCATATTCTGTTGTGCCAAGAAATTGACTGGTAGGATTCATCTCAGGTACCTGTGCAAGAAAGAGAAAGGCTTAAAAATGTCTGGCTGTCCTAGCACAGCACTCCCGTGGTAGCTTCTGCCTCTCTCTGTGCTGTGTTGAGCCTGTGGGTCAGCCTCTAGGCAGAGGGGGGACTACAAAATGCAGTCTTGGTCTGACTGGCTGGACAAGAACAGATGTACCACCCAAAGGGCTGCCCTGCAGCCTGCTGATTGTTCCTATACATGTGTAAGTGTGAGCACTGGGATGCTCTCTGTTTTCCTGAAACCGCTTTAGTGCCAGTGGACCAGCCCCTCATCATTACAACGACAGGGAAAAATTCAGGTCTCTGAATAGTCGTAATGATAAAAAAATACAAATCCTGCATCTGATCTAAGGATTTCAATTTTCTTGTGCTCCCTGGGATGGGGAAGCTTTTTGCCTGTAGCATAAAGACCCTCGTAAAAGTGTTTTGCCTGAAGAAGCTGTCACCCAGCAGCACAAACTCATTTTTAGCAGAGCTGATCAGGGCTAGGTACTGGCACAGAGTGCAGAGACATACAAGCTGCTTTTCCATGGGTGGGTCCAGGATTGCATACAAAAAACTCTGAAGCAACAAGGAGTTCACAGGGCTGCGCAGCAACACTTGTAGTGCCAAGCTCTGGGCTGCCACCGAGCTCCAGGGCAGCTGATGAGCAGCTTGGCTGTGCCTTTTGCTACAACACAGCAGTTTAGTGCTCCTGCCTGTTCTGTCCAACTTCAGTTTTCTAGTGTAGAGAAAACCAAAACTTTAGCAGGAGGTTTTCCTCTCTCTCGTTTCTGAAGAATTGCAATGAAGGTAGCCTCAAAATAGTAAAATAATCTGACATGTTCTCCGAGAGTGAGTCAGTGCTTTAGCCAACTTTTTTATTGTTTCAGATATCAGTTCATGACCCCTATAAAAGCGGATTGGGTTTCCAGACTTAAGTGTTCACATTTTAAGAGGTAATTATTCTTTCAAAAAGGTTTGGTTTTTCACTGCTAAGACATTTGAAAGTTTATGCTATGTTGCACCTACTTACAGGTTGACCGCATCTAGAAAGAGCCTCAAAGACACAGAGTTTCCAGGAGGGAAGAATAATTTGTGATAATCACTGCTGTTAAGACGAAGCAATAATATGGATGGAAGTGATTAATTCTACAGAAGTGGAGGATGTGCTCTCCTGAATTAAAGATTACTTCCTGGGAGTACAAAAAGAGAGAGAGCAGTGAAAACTTTTTGTATTGATAGGAAGGAATCACAATTCACCCCTTCTTGCCTTCCTGTGCCACCTGTGGGGGGAACAGAACGATCTGTATGTACAGCCCAGAGGAGTGTCACTGTCTGTTCTCTGCTCCAGGTATGGATGCTGCTCATGCCTCACTGACCTGCCTCAGCTTTTCTTGGGCGCTGTTTCAACTGGCATGTGCAATGCAGAGAAAACTGTTACGAATACAGCATTCAACCCCACAGAATTCCTTGTTCAGAAATAACAAATAATGAGAGAAAAGCCATGCTGCATCGATAGTGTAATTCTCTACTGTATTGAGCTCTTATCTGTAGCTAGGACATCTGCACTGTTAATTTTAACTTTTTATAAGGCATAAACCTTTGAATATTGAGTTATTGAGTCGCTAGATAATGGCTCCTCTTGCAGTAGCAAACAACAGGTAGAAAATATTTCCTGCTAATGCTTTTCATGTGTGAAACTGACACGCTGCGACTAAGTGATGCAGCACTGGCTCATGTTTCTTAATTGCCTGTCAAGGACCTCTTAAAAGCAGTTTGTAGATTCAACTATCAAAACCAAAAAGTACTCCAAAAATAATGAATACTGTGTTATAGTTCTATAGATCTATAAGTATGGAGATAGATATGTAGAGATACATAAATCTAGATTTATAGATATAAAGCATCTACTTCCGGCAAAATTTAAGTGTTTTTCCTTGGCTGAACGGAGACCGGAGATGTTCTACTTCAGACCCTCACACCGTTAATACCTGTAACAGCTCCCAACCAGGGCACAGCATTTTAGCCATTTTCTCCCCTCTCCACACCACTCAGCAGAACAGTCAAACTGAAAAAGCAGTTTTATGGAAGGTATCAAGAGAGAGGTAGCTGCTACAGGTCCCGTGGTTGCCACAGTGAGCCCATTAATAGCACATTGAATACGGCTGGACTTTACCTTTGGCAGCAAGAAGCCTCTACTCTCTCAGATGGCCCTGGTCCCCTTCTTCTTGTCCCCTGCTGCTCGGGCTCAGGGGTTCCCAGGAGGTTTACTTCACCTTCACTTCACTTGTGCAGAGAGCTGAGATTTGGTGATATGCTTGTGTCAAATGGGCAGCTGCCAGACACAGAACAGGCTTGGAGGCAAATAGAAGATTTTGTATCTGTGGTAAACAGGAAAAGAGTGAGAGGGCTATCAAACACCTTCTGTGAAATGAGTATCAAACACATCTCTTTCTTAACACGGTAATGGGTAGCACTCCTTTTAATGTGTTTGCTAAACCCCTCTTCTTCACAGTCACCTCTGATTTAACTGAAAAATTTAAAAGTTCAGATATCTCCATCACAGGAGACACCCTAATAAATTTGCATCTTTTCGCAGAAGCTTATATGTAATTTCCAGGTCGCATTATTTTAGTTTTTCATTTTGTTCAGCTAATAACAACTTGTATACTGCAGTCTGTTTATATCCCTCCCCACTAAAAATGTATTAGCTTTGTAAGCAAAATAAGAACTCACAGCTACTGATACCACTTTGCCATAATTTTTTTAAGCAGTTCTTATTTAATGGCAATATTTCAGCTTCTTTGCTACCTTGGGGTTTTTCAAGTTTATTTTAGTGACTTGAGGATGGAAAAGGGCAAAATACTGAAACAAAGACAGGCTTGAAATTTTTTATTTTATTCAATTGCTTTAAATTACTTATGTTTAGTAGAGTACTGTAAATTGTGGTGCTTTATAAGTCAGACAAATAATATGCTTTTTATCCATTAATCTCAACAGGCACTATTTTCTTGATTTTAAGAGCATGGGGAATGCCAGAGGTTCACTCAAGAGCTCCCAAACAAGGATGGGGCAGATCCAAAACACAGCTTTTACTGAAGTTATTCACATGTTCTTTGGTTGCAGCTCCAACCCAAAGCACCTTTACAGGTTACTGGTTGTTGCATAAGTGAGTAGTGAAAGAGAGTCTCAAAGAGAAGAAAAGCTAAATACCGCAGGCAGAAAGGAAAAGTGAGAAAATAGGCTGGGGGGAAAAAGGAGTAGTGTAATGAAGGACCTGGCACTAGTCAGTAGCACAATCAGAAAAAACAGACCTGTCCCATGAGGTCTTCAAAATGCTCTCAGAGACCAGGTCATCACCCTGCCTTCAAGTACCCAACTGGTCTTGTTACAAAAGAGAGACGAGCTCCTCTTAGTCAGTTTATTTTTTTTTTCAAGACTAATTTTTAAATATTATTGCAACAGAGCTTTATTTTATTGTATTCTCTAGATACTATTTATATGGTTAATAATATGTCAGTAGTATGTCCTGGTGTTACAGACACCTAGTATGACATAATGTAGCTGTATTCTATTTAGGTTTATTTATATTTGTTTAGAAATCAATAAGGTCAGCTTTCATTATTTCTTAAGAACAAAACATCAGTAAATTAAAGATGCCTCCTCTTCCATCATATGCTTTTTTGCATTAGTTTGGTTGATAAGTTATTAACGCATATAGAAAAAAATAAAACAATAGTTTGACATGAAACCAATAAAAGAGTAAAACATTTCTGTATTTTAAAACATTAGTACATATTCTAAAATCAAAAAAATCTTGTATTTTTTCTTGAGTTATTTTCTGCTGCACAAATTATGATCTCACAAAAAGATTTCAGTTCGTTCCAAATACATATTTTTTTAATTGGGAAATCTCCCAGCTGTATACTTTCACCAGCCACAATTCTGCACAGTCAGGCAGAGGGAGGCATGAAGCTGGAAGAAGCAGTAGGGAAATATCAAGGAAATGCAACATGTGTTGGAGAAAGTTGGAGCAAGCAGGAAAATGGAGACAACCGAAAAGGCGAGGAAAACAGCTTGAATTCAAGAGAACAAAAGCTAAGAGAAAAGTGAGGAGGCCTGGTGACTGACACGGCTGGAGGATGGCTGGGCTGGCTGCTGTACTTTGGGCAGGCCAAGGCATATGGATAACAGCTTGGTAATATGGAGGACAAGGAAAAAATTGTGGTGGTGCCAGTGTTCTGGAGGAAAACAGTAGAATTACGGAGTCTGATGCTTTGCTGTGTTTTGGGAAGTGATATGCATGTGTGAGTCTCTGGCCCTATCTGGCTTTCGGAAAGGTTTATGTGCCTGCACTGTTTCTGAGGTGGTTGGTGTTCCTAACACACAGCCAGAACCTGAGCTTTTCTCAGCAGAGAAAGAGCATTCATGAAAGAAAGCAGAGGATATGATTTGTCAAAAGCAGTGGAAGGAATGGAGTGGAGATGGGTTTAGGAAAGGTTTCTGACTGGCAGGTATGAGAGTGGGTGGGAGGGAAAACCCACAGGGTGGGCTTGAGAACTGAAAAGTCCATAATTACGATGTTGGCTGAAATAGTGATAATTATGATGATGAAAACTAATAGGAGATGTCTGTGTTGGGGAACAGGGAAGAATCACAGACAGATTTTATTCTTCTCCCCATGCTGAGCCTTACTGACTTTGCTGCAGGTAACCCAAGAGGAGCACGGGCAGGCAGAGCCCTGCTGGGCTGAAGGGCAGTAGACATAAATAACTACAAGCGTGTTCACAGATGTGGAGTGCTGCAAGATGCAGGTGTGCTGAACTTCCCTTGAAAGCTGAGAGGAAGATACCTGGTGGAGAGAGAAGGAGAGGTACATATTTCCATTTTTCTTCATATGAGCTATAAGCTAGGCTTGGCTTGTATCCGTCCTGACACTTTCTCAGTCTGTGAGTAGCAAGCACCACACTCTGAGATACACAGGGGCCACGCAGGCAAACCTGGCTTTTCTACCAAACCAACACACAGCCCTTTGTAGTTCACCTACAAAGAAACAAAGAAAATGTGGTAAACCAGCAAGAAGGTGGTAAGACAGGAACACAGAAGTTAAAGGTCACCTGCACTTGAAAGTGCTGAACTCGAACAGAAAGAGGTGCGGAGAGGATGCGAGGTGGCAGGACGAGCAGTGCAAGGGCTCAGTATGGTAAAGCAAGGTTGTAGAAGGGATGTTTGCTACATACAGACAACCCAGTGAGGCCACAGCCAGGAGAAAAGAGGATTGTCTCACCTTACAAAGAGTACAGACATACGACAGCAATATTTACCCACTTGGGCTCAAGTGAGTCTGCTGCTGGGGCACTGGGGCTGTTGAGCAGGCTTGCTGTGGGAGGAGAGCCAGCCAGCCAGTGTAAAATGGTCCTTGGTTAAATGTCTGAAGGGGATGAATGACCCAGGGAGTCTCATAGCCAAGGACAGGACAGCAGGCACCAGGCAATCCCTTCCACACCCTCAGGATGTTCCCAAGGTGCTGGGTGGGAGCTGAGGAGCAAGAAGGTCTCAAATCTATTTGTTGAGAACCTATGCAAAATCCACCCTAGAGTTTCCTTCTCCAGCAGCTCTGACTGCTGCTCTGCGATGTCCCTCCAGTTCAATTTTAGCTGGTCCCTAATACCAATGTCTCTCCACACTCCTCCACTTCCCTGTAAGAAAGAAATACCTTACAGCAAAACAGAGACAACTGGTTGTGGGTATCTCTGGTGCTCCAGCCTACAGCCAGTTTGGGTCCATGCACCCACTCAGGACTGTGAGCTACAGGAGGGACGAGCCATATGGCATCACCAAATTGTGAAAAGGCTGGTGCAGGCAGTCCCCACTCAAGTTAAAAAACACAGAAAAAATATTGTTGTTTCAGGAGCTTTCTGTTTTGTCATCTCATGTTTTGGCAGTGGCCATCGGGGTCAGCCTGCATGGGCGACTGCAGCCCCAGACAGACGGCAGGGCTAGGGACTCTCCAGTGTCTGTGCACCACACTGCTCGTGCTTCCTCTTTAGCTGCCACCACTGCCGTTCCTTTATTTAGACTCAAAGTTGCAGTTTCTGCTGTTTTGTCTTCTGTCAGAAAAGTTGCTTCAGTGGGGGAAAAAGCCCCATGCAACCCTCCCTATAGCTGAAGACACTGTCAGCCCAACACATCAGAGTAATGCAGGCTTCCACTCCTCCAAACTACTTGGAGCCCCAAGGCCAGGGAAGTGATGCTTCACTGAAGCCCTATGATACGTGGAAAGGCTGTGGCAAATGCTACAAACAAAAGGAATCTTGCTGTGGGACAAACAGCATGGCCACATCTCCAGCTCCTACAGACAGAAATGTTCACTGGCAGTGGAGGCTCCACATGCACACCAGCTCAGCCTCTGACATCAGTCCCGGACGGTTTCCTTATCCTGTGCCTTCCCTGCAGCTCCTCAGCCTGGGGGAGATGGTCAGCTTAGCTGCTGCAAAACCCCTATGCCTGCTCTTGTAGGAACCTCTCCTTCTTCCTGCAGACGGTCTAGATGAATTGAGTCTGAACACGGAAAGGAACTGTAATTGCCACAGAAGGCACGACCAGCAAGAGGTTGCTTTGGCTTCAGAAGCGCCTGCCACAAGCCCTGGTATCGCTCTTGTTGTTCGCTACGGCGGATGGGAGGCACCCTTCTGACACCATGGCACGGGCTCTGGTGTTGGGGTAGCAGCCATTAGGAACATACAGGAATAAAAGAAGAGTGAGAGAGCCTACCTGCTAGGGTATTTTCCAAGAAAAGGTTAACTATTTCCTGGATCTTCTTGCTACCATAGCACCCATCTGGAAAGTGGAGGACACGTTTAGCTCAATGCAATGATCAGCTTCCACTCATCTCAGAGCTGTGGTAACTAGCCAAGTCAGGTGCTGTTCTCCAAGAAGATCACTTTCCTCTGCCTTTGCTCAACAGAAAAATAAAAGAAACTTCTTAGTCAAAAGGAGGTCTTTTCCTTTCAGATCCGCTCTCACTTTACATCTCAGAGGGCTTACTGTGTCATACTGGAAGAGGGAAGAGATGACTTAGTTCAGCAGAGGAAAACAAACAGGATTAACTGCAATAGGGGTTATGGGATGTTCGGAGATGCTGGGTTGTTCAGATAAAATGCCTTGCAAAATACCAGCAGTCATCACTGTTGGTGAGAAAAACAATGAGGACAGCTCAGTTTTGCAGAAGGTAGAGGTGGGTCAAGGTGAGCATGTCCTCTGCAGTGTGGCGGGTAGCACTTTGATGCGTGTCCCACCCCAGATTCCTTCTCCTGGCAATCTCTCTGTCCCAACAAACCTCTCCCAAGTGTCTCTGCTTCCAGCATGGACCAGAAACTGCCCTTTCCCAACTGCAGCACCCTCAGTGAATCCCTTGCACCCATCTTCCTCAGGGCAGCAGGGATGGGCAGGGGGGACACTGAGCCCTGGATGTCCAGGACTGGAAGTCACCCATGAGGTACAGGAGGAAACACCACACAGGAGCTATCTTTTGAGGAATCCTTGCCTGTTTTGGTTATTTTCACAATGTTTGGGTCTATCAGCATCAGCTATCAACACACCATCTTAGCAGGACTGCATGATCTTAACGAGAATTCATTTCATCAGACCACTGCCAGTGTAGAGGTAAAAATATGTCATATGGCAGAATGGTTCACTTCCTTTTCTCAATGAGAATAACATATTTGTATGCCCATGTACAAAGAGGGGGGGTGAGACTTTGTGACAAGGTAAGATTCTGAGTGATGGGTTTTTTTGACATCAAAAAAGTGTATTTTTGTTGACTAAAATATCTCTGAAAGTGCCAAGTTGTTTGGGGGTAGGATTTCCCCCCTCCAAATCAAGGAAAAAAAAAAAGAACAATTGCAATACTTTATTCTGAGAAGTCCCAGACAGAACATTGCCATTTTCCATTTTCAAATGTGTAATTTTCAAATATAGAATTTTTTTTATAAATAACCTCTTCTTCTAACCCTTCTTCCTCAAAAGCAAGCAGACTTCAAAGCTTCAAAAACTTTCCAGTAGAACTAAGATGTATCTGTTGTGCTGACAGCAGGCAGAAATTTTTATTTTACTTTTCAGCTTGATCAGCAAAAAAATTGATACCCTCCACTAAAACGTGGAGTTGTATTACCGTAACAAAGTTCTTGTGTATGCAGATACGTACAAATCTGCACAGGAAAAACCTATTTGGCGTTCTTCTGGCTCTCTCTCCTGCAGCAGATGCTCGGTGCAATAAAAAACGCTGTGAGCCGGAGAATCCTCCAAAAACTGTGGCTGAGTTCGTGTAGGAGAAGCAGCTGGAGGTGTTTGGTGAGGCTTGGACCAGCTCACTCTGCTCCATGCTCTGCTTTTCACTGCCAGCACTGAAACCACAAGGATTATGGCTCTGACAGCTGCAGCCTTGCACAATCGTTTGGTTTCACCCGAGCAGAAATCAGTGCTTTGCAAAACTCCCAGCACAGTAACTCATTCATAGCGGTGTCAGCAGTGAGTGGAATTTTCTCACTCATGCACTACGAGAGGGTAATTGTGGGACGCAGAGGAGTAAACAAATACATCTCTTGCATATGGAGTCTTTGAGAACAAAAATCTTCTCCATCTGTCCCATACTTGATGCTTATTTTTCTCACCCTGGAGCACTTAGGTTTTTAAACCTTTGCTGTCCCAAACCTTTGATTCACCAGTGCACAGGCACCTCTCAGATTTGCATCTGACAGTGCTTTGGCCGAGGGGGGAGAGCAGAGAAGGCTGCAAGCAAGAATCAATTAGAACAGAGAAATCACAGAATGCAGGGCTGCATGGGACACTGGGAGATCACAGAGTCCGTCTCCTGTCTTGAAGGCAGGGGCGGTGTCCCACTGTTACTCTTGCTATGCAGTTGTTCCGCCTGCTCCTACAGCCCCTTCTTTCCCCCAGCTTCTCCTTATGAACCATCCTAGTGCTTCTCCAGATTCACTCCCAGTAAATTTGTCTTAACCCAAAACCCTCCTGGGATAATTTGAGCCAGTTATTTACCTCAGCCTTGGAAGAAAATTACTTCTAGCTATTTTAAAATACTATAAGATAATGTTTTCCTTCAGTCTTAACAGCTCACAATTCATATTTTTTCTTCTGAGGTCATGCTTTCTAAATTGTTAATTGTAGTTGCTGTTCTTCTTTGGTGACTGTCCAGTTTTTCTCAATTGTTTTTTGCACTGCAGTGCCCCAAACCGGCAAAGCAGACTGGAAGAGTCACCTGCCTGGGGTAGCTGTTTCCTTTCGCAATCATGTAGCACTGGTGATTCACAGTTCTTTCGTGCTGGATGTCAGCCCCCAGATGCTTTCTCCAGAAGAGCTGCCTTCCCCATGCTGTGTTTGTGCCCTTAGCTGACCCTGCCTTTGAGGAGAAGTGGTCACTTGTCCACAATGCACTGCAGCCCTTTGCCGCCAGGCTTTTTCATCAGTCAAGGTCAATTTAAGCAGTCATCCTGTCCCCCAGTAATTTTGTAACCCCATTGTTACACTATAATGGCATGTAAAAATTGCAAATTAATGCACCAAACCTTCATCCAGAGCAGGAAAGTGCAGCAAATGCTGGTTTGTGCAAGGGCAGGGTGCAGCCCTGGGTGCAGGATCCTTCTGAGCAGTCCTCTTGTCCAGTGGCAACCACTCAGGAGTTTATCTGAGCACTTGTGCACCCACATAAAGGCTAATTGAGGTGCTCAGAAAGCTGGCTAGCTCTGAGGTATGGGGTACCACTGCTTTGCCACGTGGCAGGAGCCTATAACTGAGGCTGATTTGACATAGCGGCCTCTTGGCAAATCTGTATCAGCTCCTACTTTTTTTATTTTCCTGCAGCCTGCTTATTTGTTCTAGAGCTTTCCAGCAACTGTAATTGCACTGACTGGCACGTAATTCCCTCTCTGGCATAAACTGATGGCTCCTCACCAGATTGTCAAGGGTCCCTGTGCTGGCTGGCTGCCCAGAGCTCACCATCAGACCTTGGCACTGGACACACTGGCTAGGGGCAAAGGTGGCCACCAGCCACCACCACCACTGCTGGGTGGCCCCACACCAGCAGCACCCAGCTGCAGCTGCCCCACCCTGCCCAGCCCAGCCAGGGCACAGCTCTGGTCCTGGCACTGAGCCAGGCAGCGCCTGTCAGAGACCACTGAAGAGCACAAGTGGCTGCACCACTTCTGCCTCTCAACTGGCCTCAGACCATGCCAGCCCCACGGCTGGGAGGAGGCCTCAGGGTGGGAAACTCCCCGTGTGGGTACCAGGGCCCATGTCTCTCTCCATTTTTGCTGCAGGAGCCTCCTCTGGAAGAAACTCCTGATGATTATCAGATTTTTAAAGGAAAAAAGGTGGAACACATGAAATTATGTTCTTAAAACAGGGAAGTCTGTGTAGTTTAGGATTGGGTTGATGACTCAGGGACCCTGGATTCAAACCTGCACCCTGCCAGTGGCAGGTTGCTCTCAGCATGAGAGCATGCTGCACTGAAATCTGTGCATCTGGCATTTCCCATCTTGACCACAGTGGCTACAGTCTCAAAGCAGGCATCTGTGTGGCATTGTCCATTCAGGCCTCTGCCCTTGCCAGGGGCACAAAAAGAGGCTTTGTTGAAGTAACACACATCTAGGCTACCGCAGTATGAGTGGAGGTGTGAGGAGAGCTTGGCAATGCCACCGATACATCTTTATCTGAGCCGCTGGTAAACAGGAAACTGATGAACAGCTTTACTATTTTTCTTAGTTTTTTAGGTTCTTTTGGTCTGATTTTCATAGCTATTCTTTTTCGCTTACTTCATCTCAGGAAACACATTTTTCTGCCACCTCTTGCAGGAAATGTGCAAGATACCGAGTGCTGAAAACCTCAAGGTTAGCTCAACCCTCTCTACGAGAGGTGATGAGTCAAAGGGCCCGGTAATGAGGGCATCAGAATGTGTTTGGCAAAAGCTGGAAGTGCAAGGGTCAAGCTCACAACCATAAACATAAGGCTAGAAGAGTTCAACAATGCAGAATGCAGGCCCTTACACACTTTTGTGCCATGTTCAACATGGGGTGGCCTTTCACCAGTATCAGAGAGAGAATTTCAAACCTTTCTGGTCAAGACGTCCGGGGGCATAGGTCTCTAGCGGGGTGTGGCACCAGACTCTTGGGAACTCATTTTCCACACCAAAGACCCACCCTGCTGTCCACACCAGACATGTCCGCCATCCACACCACTGCAAACCACCAGCTGCTGTGCTGGGCCCGTGAGCCAGAGCATGTTGGGGGAGAGGGAAGGCCCTTGCACTCAGTGTCCAGGCACATCATGAGCAAGTAGGGCAGACTGTTCTACTGTTCAGCAGATACCCCTGTCTTGTCTTAAGCTGAAGGCAGCAGTGCAGGTACAAAACCTGCAGGGATTAATGCCCACCACGTTTAAACTCTCTCCTGATCTTGCATGGTGCTGCTTGAGAGAACAAGCAAATAATCAAGCCCCTGCTGCTTACAGGGAGGCATGCCAAGGTTTGCCAGCAGCACCCTGGGGCTGCAAACGTGACTTCGGCTGACCTTGCTCTGACAGAAAGGAGTTTGCTTTTTGCATTCACCTTCTTACCCTCTCTTCACCACAGCAGTGAGGAAGATCTCTTAAGCTAGACAGGGTAAAACAGATTCCCACCACCTACACCATCCTCCTCTCCTGTGGGCTGCGGATGGACATGTACAGCTCAATGAAGAAAATAGATACAGCCTAAAATGTTCAAAAAATAACAAATCCAGCAAGAAGCTGGGTTGAATAAGGGAAGGACGAGTCACTTTCCGGTATGCAGATGTGTGGGTTAGGTTGCCTTCTCAATATCAAACTGCAGCTTTATTTTTTTCTGGTGTGGGTTTCGAATGAGTGGGGTAAAGCAGACGAACTTTTCCACTGCATAGTTAAAATTTCTACTTCCTTTTACAACACACGAATTTTCTTTTGCTGATTCTTTTCTGATAAGCTCAAATAATTCCAAGGACCATCAAGACTTCCTACCTTGTAAGTTGGTAGTCAGGAGAGTTAAAGGCCAAAAGTTTCATTAACCTTTTGAGGGTCTTTCTGAGCAGGACCTAACTCAAGACCAGACCTAATTCACAGACAAGAAAAATGGTAATATGCCCATATTTCTTGGACAGAGCAAAGGACATCTGAGAAATCCCAAAGTCCAGACCTGAGTCACAGTGCTCTAGGCACTCTTTGAAGAGAAAGAAAGCTCTTGAATTAACCTCAAATAATGTTCAAAACAAAAATAGTGGTTTGCATGTTTATGCTTCCTAAACTCAAAATTATCTCTGCTTGCTTCACCTTTATTCTATCAAATATGTGCAAAGTCAACAACTCCAAACTCAGAAAACCCTACCCAGTGTCAGCTTTCTCTAAAGAAAAGCCCAGCATGTAAGTGGGGGTAGTCAGCACTGGGAAACCTTTCCACTTCACTCTGTCAACGATAGTTGCCATAAGCTGGGATAAAGTAACCTTGTCTTTTTGACTCTTTGGGACTTCTATCAGTAAAATGCGTCTGAAGATGGAACAAACCAACCCTTGTTTGTTCCTGCTATGGTTCATTTCAGCTTGGAAAACTAAAAGCAAATTTAAAACAGAAGTTCTTCTCTGTAACATAATAAAATAGATCCACAGTCCAAGGCAGCAAAGTGAAATCCCATTATGAAAAAAAAAAAGATGCAAAACATTTTGGGGTTTTCTTTGCTCTTTGAAATGTGAATAGGTATTGTGATAAGACATCAAACAGCAGCTGACCACATAAACCAAAGGAGGTTAACACTTAATGTATTTCCCAATAAGGCATGCTATTCAACAGTATGAGTGTGCTCCCATCATGATTTCATTTATGCTCCCGCTGTTAACCTCGGTATAAAACACACCTCTTTGGACAAAAGAAGGAAGTGACTGCACAGGAAAATTACACGTTGGTCTCCAGGTTCTCTAGAAACCTGTGACAAAAAGGGGTCATGAAATCACAAGTGATGTTAAAAACTCAGCCCTGGGAATATATGCAAGTCTGATATCCAGTTTTGCTTTTAATACAAAGTTGGTTTTTAGTTAATCTTATGTCTAGAATCCTAAGCTATGGTCTGAAGGTGCTGGCAGCCAAGAAGATCACACAAATGGCCTTCAGGTGTTACAGAACCCTATCAGAAGTACATTCAGCACCCTCCATCCTGCTGATCCCAGGGGTGCTCAGTGGTCCTCCAAGGAACTCTTTGGGAAAAAAATTCACACAACCAATACAAAAATAACAGAGGAACACGGAAAGGGTTCGGAGAGGTTGGTATAGCAAAACAGCCATAACTCCAGTTAGCACAGCTCCAGCTTCAGCATGGCTGTGCTGTCCTGAAGCATTACAGGGGGCACAGCAGGAGGGTCTGCCTGCTCTGCCTGAAAATCGATCTTATGCAAAAAGCAAGGGTATCCAGTCTTCCAGCAAACAAAAAGTTTTCAGCAGCATCAGCAAAGTGACTGGCTCACTATGCAGTGCAGGGCTGAGGCACAGGCTGTGGGGAAGAGAGGCAGCTGGGCAGGCAGCTGCTTCCTACTGCTGCCCTGACATCCCACTCTGGCTCCTTTGTGACCACAGAGTGCATATTGCACTGAAAGAAGGAGGCTTACCCGTGGTGTGAGAGCAGAGGGTGGGGGATTGCTGCAGGCAGAAAGAAAATCCTTCTGTCATAGAGAGCAGCCAACTCTGCTGACAGTCAGGGACACACAGGTCTTACACTTCATTTGAAGTGTTTTCAGAGAACTAGACGGGAGAGAAAGTATCAGCCCTTTGGCCATCACCAAAGTGTGAACACTCAGAGCCTGAGCTGAAAACATCCCCAGCATGCCTGTGTTTCACATCCTCTCTCATCTCCAGCACAGGCACTAGGAACTGGATTACCGAAGATGAGAAGCGCTGCAGAGCTGACAGATGCACCAGGTCATCCAGAGCCATGGGTGCAAAAATACAAGGGATCAGCCAGGGGAGAAGGAGTGACCAGCTTTCAACATAGCCTCTTCCAAGACAATGCAAAGGCAGCTGCAGGAGCAGCAATTAGGCTTCACAGAGTCCAAAAAACAACAGGCGAGCATCAGAAAGAAAACAACAGGTTGTC
Organism: Rhagologus leucostigma; assembly: GCA_013397725.1. Classification (NCBI taxonomy): domain Eukaryota; kingdom Metazoa; phylum Chordata; class Aves; order Passeriformes; genus Rhagologus; species Rhagologus leucostigma. Next base: position 1,702,309 of record VZTD01001501.1, on the reverse strand, counting down.
CTAAAGATAAAATAACACCACTGGTCAGTCCCCTTGTAGCAAAAAAACTTTCTCCTTGGGAAAGTTTTCCTCAGTACTTGGTAGGTAAAGCAAATTTCCATGCCTGTGAGCATTACCTACCTCTCAGCTTGGCTTTGCTTCAGCGTCCTCCTCCTTCTCGGCCAACAGCGTGTGCTTTAGCAGGACCCGTGCAGGAGCCTGTGAGGGAGCAGCTTTCAGTGCTACAGTGTGCTCAGCAGTTGCTGGCTCCTGAGGCTGTAGTGATGCCCAGATGGAGCTGGAAGCTGGCATGGGGACAGCACTGGCTGCCTTTGGGCATTGAGGTTCCCCCCCTAAACAAATAGTCAGATATAGTCCAGTTTTCTGGAAAGAGTGTTTCTGTATGTTTCAATATACGCGAGCTGTTGTCTCCCTGACTGCTGCAGCTGTCACCCAGCTTCTCTGTCTCTAATTGTGAATGTGGTCCTAGAGTGCCCACAGATTTCACGGTACATGATTAAAAGAGGGAAAATGCTCCATGTTGGAGCAATGCCGGAGCAGGAAGCACGGTGTGAATTCTCCAGTCCCAGCTGTTCCCCAGGCAACATGTTAGGTGTTTCTACACTTGCACAGCCTCTTTCCCTGTCTCCCACCTACTCCTCTGAGTAGTCCTTTCCTCTCTACTGGACACCACCACAGGATATCAGGGGCAGCCTCGGGCAGAGGATGGTAAGGGACATAAAGGCGCTCAGGGAAGAGCCAAAGCGGGAGGGATACAGACAGCTGTATGGCACCTGTTCTGGGGGTCACCAGCCCATGGCAAAATGCAGCCCAGTGGTGCCTCTGCTGCCCACAGCCCTCCAGCAAGGGACGTCTCCACAACACAGGGTGACAGTCTATTGAGTGCAGCCATTCCTGTGCCAGCCCCTCACTCCCGCATGCAGCTGCTTGTCTGCCTTCACTAGCATGGGTTCAGCAAAAGGAGCACAAGCCCATGGCATGCTGAGGGGAGATCTAGGGAGGCCACAGGCAACCAGGGACAGGGCAGAATGGTCAGTGCAGCACTGAGAAGGAAACAGAAAGCAGGCAATGAGGATAAACATCTTGCCACACTTGAGCCTATCTTTCTTTTTTTGTGCTCTCAGATGCTCCAGTGCCTCTTCCTCTTCTGCTGCACCACACTGACCCAAGGAATCAAGCTCTGCTGCCTGCATTGCCAGCTGGGTATGGAGCTGTCCTTCTGCAACTAGCTAACCCTTAACCTTACCTGCTGTAAACCGAGAGCAGGATCCGGCCCCCGGACACCTGGCTGGTTCCCCTTTGTGCAAAGCCAAGTTGACTGTGTGCCCTGGCTTCCACTTTTGGCATGGCAGCTGTGCAGCTCTCTGGCTCTGCAGAGCTGGTGGCAGGACTGCCACATGCCTTCTGCTCTGCTACCAGCTTGTCAGTTCCTCCTCACATGCCCTCCAGAAAACAGGGCAAAACCACCAAAACACACATGCTTTCTCCCATCGCCCTGTAGCTCTCCAAAGCTACGCAGGCAAAGTACTGTGAAGATCAGACCTGCTCTCATGAGAGGGCAGGGAATCTGAGCCAGGTCATGGTAACCAAGCGTGCAGACAATCCTGTAAGCAGCCAAGCTTCCCCCATCTACCTTGGCCCAAGTTCTTCATCTTCCCACCTGGTACCTCACTCTTAGCTGCTCATTCTGCAGTGTTACTTTTTGACACACTTGAAACACGCTATTTTTTTTTTTTTAAAGTTAAAAAATAAGCTGAGGTGTCTCAGGAAGCGATGAATTAGGGAAGTCTTCACAGGAGTTTTGCTTTCTGGGGACAGTTTCACATCACATCTCTATCAGGATCCAGTCACAGCCCCAAAAAACAGTAGGACATGGGAGCTCCAGCTCTGATCCTGGTGGTCCAAATTAACTAAAGAAGGAAGAGATGGGACAACCTGGGTCAAGTACAGCAAAGCTTGTGCTCTAGCATTACTCTTGTTTTGGAGAGTTTCCAGACAGCCAACAAAACTAGTTTCCTGAGGTAGTGTAATGTAGCTGGATTTGGAAACCGCATCTGGCCTGAGGTCCTGACTCCAAAACCCACCCTATTTAAATATCCTGAATGTTCGCTATCATGCATTAGACCCTGATTGTCATCACGGGGCTGTTTGTGTTGTGGCACACAGTGCAACAAGGAGCAGAGGTTGCAAAACAGCTTGCGGGAAAAAGAGGGCCAGAGCTAAAATTGCAAGGGAAGCACTGGGAAGAGTAAGATGCATGAAGGTCCAGATTGTCCCTGCCTGGTTTTAATTTTTCAAATGCAAAATTAAGAATATATATTTTTAATCATGATGATGGCTCCAATTCCACAGCAGAATGCCAGTTCACTCTTGGGTATTTCTCCTCCCTTTTCATTTTTCCCGGTGCAACTGAGCAGGACAGAAGCCCACAGGGCCAAATTTAGTCCCACAAGTACAGTTCCACTGACCACAGCAGGGCTACTGCACAAAGCACTGGCTGAGGTGCTCCAGTGGTGTTTCATTCTGACTTCAGTAAAAGTGCAGGAAGTAAACAAAAATGTACCAGTCCCTGCTCGAGGAACACGCAGTGATGCTTTGATTAAGCTTCTAGAAAAGATGAGTGTGGTGTTTTGTCTTCAAGACAGTTTAAAAGCGGGTTTTAGAGAAACCTGTATACAGAAGATTACACTGAAGCTGACATAGATGTGGCTTATGTTAATTTAGCTTGCTTTGATGGGAAGAAGGCACAAAGGTGGTACAGAAATACATAAATAGACATAACTAGACTTAAACTGAGATTTCGCTTGCATGGTTTTGTAGTGGTTTAGCTAGATCAGCTCATGAAGATCAATTTCGTGTATGGTCAAACAAAGCTTCATTACTTCTTTTCCCAGCAGCTCAAATGCTTCCCTCCCACCCCCCATGCTAGAGCAACAACGTGGGGTGCTCAGTGATTGCTGGCAAAGGTAGGCACTAGTTTTAAACCCACTTTCCTCACCAGGTTAAGCTGTGCCACCTGACCTTTGCACAGCTGTATCAGAGGTGTGAGCATGCATTTCATCCCACCAGGGCATGCAAGACCTGCCCTAGGGTTGGCCAAGACCAGTCTCTCACGTATAATGCTCCATCCATTCTCCTCTGATGGAATGTGAAAGCCCAAAGAGCTAGAGCAGCTAAAACCTCACGTGGAGACTTTGAAGGAGAATTGCAGAAGCTGTTTTGGTGGTATTTTCTTCAGGAAACTTTATTTTTGGCTTTATTTTCGGCTGGCTTTTTGTAGCATGAGATGTAAACCTGCTGCCACCTTAAGGACTTTTTCAAGTCTGAGAAGTCTGGTTTTAGTAGGAGAGATCCCTGCTTCCCTAGGATCAAAGCTTTCCTCAGCCCTGAAGTGGAAATAAACTCAGAACTTTAAACTGTTTTCTTCAAAGTGTTCCTTTGCCATTTGAGGTAGAGAGATATTAAATAAATCAACCTACACTCAGGAAAACCACTTCCACAATTAGTCATATTTCATTTGCCAGGTATCAGAAAATCTCCACACTAAGATGTAGAGCACTTCAGGAAAACCAGAACAGTCAAACCTGCTGTGTGCAGTGACACAGGCAGAGTTTCCCCATCTTTTTTGCCCATATTTAAATTTCTGAATTTCCATTGCATTTGATAAGCATATACAAGCCAGGGTACAAATTTTGTCACTTTTCCTGTTCCATCATTAAAAAAAAGATAGACATTTCTCATTCAGCATAAAAGAATGCAATTATACCCTGTTGCTTAGACACCTCCAGGGACAGACTCATGAAATCCTGGATGAAAGGTTGAAACAAAAATACCTAAATTTTAAATAGTATTTTGTCTGTGTTACAAATTGAGATCTGCCACTAGAGGTAACTAGAGGTTCAGATAAAGTATTCCATCAGCTTGTCTAATATCTCCTCCACTTGAACTCCAGTTGACTGTTAGCAGGGTTATTTACTTGTTATCTTGGAAGTATCACTCAAGCCAAGGGACTTGTCCTTATGTGGTAGAAAAAGCCTTAATGATTGCAGTTCTGACATGATCCTTTTGTCTCTTTCTACTGTTTTCTGCACGCTTCTATCACCTGCGTTATGGAGCTAAGACCATTTTTAAGAATAATTTAAGAATATGTTTAATAATTTTAAAGAGTGTCTTAAGAATAATTTAATTCTTAATTATAAGAATAATTTAAGGATATTTTAAGAATTTCATTGTTAATCAGCAATGTGGATACACCCAGGTTGAAGCCAAGATAGGATAAAGTGTCAGGGTGTCTTTGAGAAAGGGAACATTGAAACCCATTTACCATGTTATCACATTACGTGATTTTTATCAGACAAAGTGCAAAAGTGGCTGTTGGTGGGGGAGCTGTGATGAAAAAACATGCCGTATTCTTATTTAAAATTCAAGCAAAAACACAACATCTTTGTCCATCAGACTTGGGCAGATGGTGCCTCTCATTTGAGACTCCTCTTTGGAAATACTGAATCTTTCAGAAACAATTTGGCATTCCTTCTGCCCAGGGGCAAGCTGGGGACCAGGACAGTGAGGCTCAAGGACGCGTGGCCCGGATGCTGGAGCAAGGGCACCTTGCACCTCCCATGGGGCCAGGGTGGGCTTCACCTGCTCTAGGAAGGGGCCCCTGCTCTGGAGGGGTGCCAGTCTGGCCTGGGCAGGCAGAGGCGATGGGGCAGCGCCCAGCCTTAGTCAGAGGCATCTGCCACTGCCCAGCCACAGCCGTGCCCTGTCAGCCCTGTGCACGGCTGAGTCATTTCCAGCAGCCTTTGGGAAGTGAGGAGCATTTAGCAAACAGCTTCAGCTGGAAAATAAAAAAAAGGAAAATGTTGTGAAAAGTCGACATCCAAGATTTCATCTTCTAAATGCCAGGCTTGCCTTTCTTCATGTTCTGCTCTTGTGGTTTTCTTGAAAATTATGCTTGCACTTTGAGAAACAAGAAAACCACTGGGTAATTAGAGTACCCTTCTGCCTCCCCCCATGAAACATTTGGTCCCAAACACATGGGTGTTTTTCTTACTTTTTCACTAAGAACAAACCTCAAATATTTTCATTTCCAGTGTATCTGAAAATAGGCTATTGCTGCCAAGGTTTTAGTCTGGCTTCACAAACTGAACCGTAAATTACCCATGCATAGGCAGGCAGTGCTTGGAGACACTCATGTGCTTTCCAGAAGAGACTTGGCCGCCTGGGGAAGACCACAGGTCCCAGAAACATCCCAACCAGGTGGTTTGAAGGCAGCAGGGAGGGAGAAGGTGAGGCAGCAAAAAGACAGCCAGCTCCAGGCTGCTGTGATGGAGTTCCAGACCGGATGGGAGATGAAGTCCCGCAGAGGCTTATCGAGAGTGACTGGAGGGAGTAGGGGAGTGGAGAGGGAAACAAAAGAAAGATCTTGTCCTAAAGGCATTGATGAACAGCACACCACCAGCACCCCAGTGCCCTGCAAACAGCACAAGGGACCTGGAGTCATCTGCAGCCACATGCAAGACCTTATCAAATCTGGCTTCCCAGCAGCTCTGCTTATCAGCAGCTGATGTAGGTGTGGATGTACGAGCCTGCAGAAGAGCAGATGTTCATCTAATCCTCCCTTTGGAGGAGAGCCCTGTCTGTCAGGTCCCTCACCAGGGATCTCTCGGGCTGCCGAGGGAAGGCGGGGGTTACCCTGTTCAAGGGTGCCACCTATAGCTAACCCTGACCACTGCACGCAGCCCGCGCCCGGCTCCCCTCTGCAGAGTCACTGCAGGCACAGTGCGCCAGGAATTCGTGCCAAATCTGCCGGTCCTAATGCAAAAACCAGACAAATCTCTACAGCTTTACTTACAGATCTAAAAAAAACCCAATAATAGCTATAAATATGCAGTCGAAGTTAAACAGACACACATCCTTAACCCGCATAGAAAAGCGCAGTGCTGCTGCTGAAGGGCATGAGCAGGGTGGGCTGTTGCTGAGCTGGATGGCTACCAAGGCTAACATCCCAGTAATCATTCTGGATCTTAGGATGCCTCCCACAACGTGCATGTGCTCTAGGGAACTGTGTTATACTTGAAGTCATGGAATCATAGAATGGTTTCAGGTGAAAAGACCACCTAGTTCCAACCCCCCTGCCATGGACAGGGACACCTCCCACTAGACCGAGCTGCTCACAGCCTCATCCAGCCTGGCCTTGAATTCTGCCAGGGATGGAGCATCCATAGCTTCTCTGGACAACCTGTTTCAGTCCCTCAACATCCTCATAGTGAAGAATTTCTTCTGAATGTCTAAGTCAGCCAGACTTTACCTGCAGCAACAGCTTGTATCTTTTGCTAGAACAAGAGATATTGGTGAGAAAAGTGACAGTGTGATGGATGGAGCTGGGATGTTTGATATCTCAGTCACAGAAGAAAACCTGAAAGGGAAGGGCTTGCTGAGGCCCTTCTACCAGCAGACAAGCTGTCCAAGCATCTTGGGTTTTCTTTCTGTGTCAGGTCTGGTCTTTAAAAACCTCCTTCTGCAAACCTCACTTTGCTCACATCAACCACAGAGCGCTACTGACAATTTTGTAGCCCATGGGTGGCAGCATCTTGAGTAGTGCTCAGCAGAAGTTGGCCTTTTTGGTGCTGTGTGAAATTCCAAAGTAAGGGAGAATTGCATTTTGTTTCAGGAAAAGAAGAGGTAGTTTGTGACCAAAAGGAACAAAACACAGGCATTACTCCGAACTAATGCAGGTTTCAGTTCTGGCTGAGATGGGAACGCAGAGCTGGGGTCTACACTTCCAGTGAGGTCTGGCACCTAGAGCTGAACAGGGGGCTTGGTGGTGCAGGGTCCTGGCCCTCGTTAGGGCAGAGTTACACAAGAACTGACACGAAGCTCAGGAGCAGTTCACAAAATCTTCTTGCTGCATTTCACACAGCCATGACTGTACAGGGCTTTGGCTACATCTTCCAAGACAGACAGGCTGCTGCAGAGCCCCAAATCCAAGTGCTTTGCATTGCTCGCATCCTTCGTGCTTGGCTGCTTCTTGCCCAGGGAAGGAGCAGCCTCAGCAGGCACACCATGTGGTTTTCCAAATGCTTGCTTGATCCCACTGCACTGCACAGCCCTGCAAGTGCCTGCTGGAAGATCAGGGTGGAAGGTTTGCTCTTTGCGTCTCAGTCAGCTCAGCTGCTGCAGAAGTACTGATGTGTACAGAGGTAGCTCTGGTCACTTGGAATGGTGGCTGAACTACACAGCAAAATTCAAGAGTTTTGTCTCTGACTGAAAGCTTTTGCAGGGAAACTTGAAAACCTTGTGCTCCCTGGGGCTGAGACACCATGAGGCTGCTCCTTTGGGCTGGGAGGGGAGAGGTGGGATCACATCCCAGTTTTGAAGAAGGACATATGTTTGTTGATTCTGTGTCCTGAGTGGATTCTTCATCTCATCCATGGTTAACTAGCCTGAATTTCCTTATCATCCACAAATGTATTTAAAACCTGTTTTAAATAAGGAATAATTCGAAAGGGGAAGGGGTCCAAGGAGACCATTTTTCTAAGTTATTTCACCTTTGTGCAAGCCTGGAGACTCGTGCTAACAGCTCCTAATTGCATTACTGCCTTCAGCTTCTTGCTTTTTGGTTTTCTGCCCTTTAATTTGTGGGAAGGACCTGGCCACAGTTGTGAGCCCAGCTCACAAACTTGATTTTCCTTGAAAGACACAACAGTGGTTGTTTAATGTGGTTTGAACATAATATCAGTAAAGAAGAAGGATATGCCTCTGCCAGGTGAGTTGAACAGGACAGGTGGCCTGAGTGACTGGAGCTATGCTGGGGTAAGCGTAGTGCAATCTAGGAGCTAGGAAACAGTTTTGGGAAGAGCATGCCAACCCTGGTTGCATAAAGTATTGTTTGCCCTCGGTGCGCTTACCACAAGGTCTTGCCAAAAGACAGATGGCCGGAGATGTTACGAAATGGCTCAGGAACTGGAATATTAAGATTTTGTCTCAGTTCACCAATGCTTCACACACAGAGCCCTTGATGTCACCCTCTGCTGGGGAATGTGAGCTACAGCTGACTTTCTGCTAAAGAACCCCTTATCTGGGTGGACTTGCTGCTGCTGGCCACCTGCTTGCTCGTACTTTGGTGCTGAAATATGTGTGTACAAGCGACATGGTGCGGCAGATGGAAATGTGCAGATGTCTTCTGCAAAGTGGTAAAGCATTTTGAGATGCTTCTTGTAACAACAGTGAATCTTCAATATAAACAAATGAGCAAAATGCTAGAGAAAAAGATGTGGGAGTGTGAGACCAAGCCAGGTCTATCAGGATCTTAAGAACTTTTGCACTCAGACTGAATGTTTCAGCCAGCGGTATTTCAGCCCAAACCTTTGAAAGGAACAGCTGTGCTCACAGGGGTAGCCAAAGGAAAGGATTTCTTCTCTGAAAAGCTTATTGAGAGGAAAGCATGCACTGACTCTGTCTGCCAGGAGATGGATTTCACCTGGTGCACAGACCAAATGGAGTCGAGGGCTGTCTGAACTGCAGTCACTGCAAGATCAGCTCGAGAAGTCATTGCTGCTGCAGTTGTGCTGGGGGAAGTGGGGGGAAGATATTTGGGAAGATGCACCATGTCTGGGCTGTGCCTCTAGCCTTTGAGCAGGCATGGCACACCAGGAGGAAGTGCTGGGGTTTGGGGAAGTAGTGACTAAAACAGTACAGGAATGTTTTTGGTTGTGGTCAATTGTTTCTGGTGCAAGCTATTAACTGCCTCGTTAACGTAAACAATGCTCTGAATGTACTGTGTTTGGGGGTTGTTTCATCAAATGTGATTTACTTTCCTTTGACTCATCACACAAAGAATGTTGGGAAACTGGCTGTGCTCTGGAAATGTCTTTGCACAAGGAAATTCCTCCAACTCTGTCTTCTGTAGAAAACTTAATTTTAATTATGAAAAGCTTTGCTTTCCCCAGTCAGTTCTGTTTTCCCAAAGTCTGACTGAGCCACCCCCTCACTGAGCTACTTCCCAACCATCATTTGAGATGCCATCAGGTTATCAACCCAATAAAGCCTCAGGTCATTCTCCCTTGCAATCTTTTGTTTCTCCCTTGCATTTTTTTTTAAAGCTGTTATAGTCCTGACCACCCTGCATCCTGCACCTCTTTTTTCTGACTCCAAATTTAACCCAAAGAACAGCCCCGGCCTTTGGTTCTCTCCAGAAGCAGGCAGCCACCAGGAGCAAAGAGAACATATATACACTATACGTATATGCAATCTGTATATAATCTTCTCCAAAACTCAAAGGAAATTAGTGGTCAGTGGTGAGCAGAGTGGGGTTTTTTGTCTTCCTTTTTTGTTTCATCTGGTTTTCTAGCATCGCCCTCTTCACAGGCTGCAATGCGGAGTGGCAATTTTGGGAGCCAAGTAATTCAGATGGGTGGCGGCAGAGGGGGCAGCAGAACAACAGCAAGGTGTGCTCAGATGTCCTGCACCTCTGTGGCAGTGGGAGCACTTCAGGTCTGCAGTGTCAAGAGGTCTGTGCCAAAGATTGCCTCATCCAAACAGAGCAGCTGCCACTCTGAGAAAAAGCAGGGGCAACACAGCAGCCAACAAATTTGTCCTGGTGATAGGCAAATGCCATACTGTGACTTGCCTCATGTTGAGTCACCATATCCCTCTGGGCGCAGGAGGCTGCTCATACATCAGGTTTTAGTTTTCATGAGAGCTGCAGCATGCCCATTCAAGAGAGCAGGTAGCAATTCACACCAGCAGAAGAGGGACCATCAAACAGCCAGTGGAGAGGGGGATACAGTGGTGCTTCACTCACTGACCTGGCTGCAGCCCTGTGTTCTCCAGTCTTGCTTTTGCATCCACATGAAAAGGCTCCCCATCGCTGCCTCAGCAGAGTTCCACACTGAGGGGAGCGTGAAAGGACTTGCAGCCCGGCCAGGACAGTCCATTGGGAGCGATGGAGGCACATAGGGTGCTACCCAGCTGGGACTGGGTGCCAAGGAGCCATGTGGGATTGGGGTAGGCAGTAGCTGATGCCAGCAAGTACCAGTGGGCTGAGTAAGGCAAACTCAAGCTCTCTGATGTTCTGCAAAGCATAATGGAGGTGATGAAGGGAAAGTGAAACAAAAGTGTTTAGAGAATGCTGAGAAGACAGCAGTGACATACATAGTTCTGTGATGGTTGATGAAAAACTCAACATGAGCCAGCAGTGCGCACTCACAGACCAGAAAGTGAAATGAATCCTGGGCTGCATCAAAAGAAGCATGGCCAGCAGGTCAGGAAGGGTGATTCTGTCCCTCTACTCTGCTCTTGTGAGGCCCCAGCTGGAGTGCTGAGTACAGTTCCAGTGCCCCTGACAAAAGGACATGGAAGTGTTGAAGCAAGTCCAGAGGAGACCACAAAATTGGTAAGGGGACTGGAGCACCTCCCCTACAAAGACAGGCTGAGAAATCTGGGGCTGTTCAGCCTGGAGAAGAGAAGGTTGTATGGAGACCTCATAGCAACCTTCCAGTATCTGAAGAGGGGCTACAGGGAAGCCAGAGAGGGACTTCTCATCAGGAACTGCAGTGATAGGACAAGAATTAATGGGGACAAATCGAAAGAGGGGAAATTTAGGTTAGATATTAGGAAGAGATTTTTTACTCTGAGAGGGGTGAGACACTGGCACAGGTTGCCCAGGGAGGTTGTGGATGCTCCTACCCTGACAGTGTCCAAAGCCAGGTTGGATGGGGCATTGACCACCCTGGTCTAGTGGGAGGAGTCTCTGCCCATGGCAGGAGGGTTGGGACTAGATGATCTTTCAGGTCCCTTCCAACCCCTTAACGTTCTATGATTCTATGTTGTTTGCTTCCTTACACTACACCCACACTTTCACCTTGTGCAAACATGGCTCAGTGGGTAGGATTTTCTCTCTTTCTCTTCTTTCTTCCTTTGGCTAAAGCCTTGCAAACCTCTGGGACTTCAGCATCAGAATGGCTCCATGAGTGGGAATGGTCTGATATGAGTGAGCTCATTTCATAGTCAATAAAAACAGGTTGTGGCTGCACTGCCAGGGGCAAGGACAGACTTCGTGACAAAGCTGGGCTCCTTGCAGCAACATCGCTCATTCGTCTCTCTGGAAAACACACCTCCTTCTGCCTGCTCACACAGATGCTGAAGCTGCTCCCCATCACCTCTCCCCAGGCCACATCCCAGGGCTGCAGTCAGGAGCCTCAGAAGCAGGGCAGCACCCCCTTGTACATACTGGTCACATCAACTGGCTGTCAACACAGTTTCCATCTGTTTCAGCATTCCTGCAGCAACGGGCCCAGCAGCAGCACTGGAAATCCCACCCAAGATGTGGTACACCAATTCTTTAGACATATGGCTTATCATCCTCTTGGGAAAAAAAAAGGGTGCATATAGCTTAAATACACCAGCAGAATGGAATTCTGTAGAAAAATACAACCCTGTTCTTCACGTTGCCTCTAAGCCATAAAAATGAGTTCATGAACTTTATGTGGAGGCTTGAATTTTGCTAGGCTTTAGAGAAAGACATGAGATAATTTCTCCCAAAACTGTGACATGCTCCTTTGTCTTAAGTCTTTGTTTTTTGCCTGTATGAACATCTGAGGGAATGGAGTCAGCTTCTTTACACACATTTTACCTAACAGACTTATTCAGCTCTAAGATTGCTATTTAAATATAATGCAGTGTCTGGTGAGATCTCTTAAGGACAGCCCCATCTTCCAGTGTATCATCAGGAGGATATGTATACATCTGCACACAGAGACGGGGAGGGGTCAACATTTTGTTGGCAGCAGAAACCTGCAGATATGTTCTGCTTTAGCAAGAAAAATAAGAAGTGGTTTTGCTCGGTTTCGACTGCCAAGAAACCCAGCTACTAAGAAACAAAGTGATACTCTTTTTCACGGGCAAATAATGGGGCATTTATGTTCTCTATGGAGCAGATGGGAAAGTGGTATGCCATGCCACTGCTGTCTGGCCAAGAGAAATGGGCTGGTGTCCGAGGCCTGGCAGGAGTGCTGCTATTAAGAAAAATCAGAATTACATGTCAAACACAGAGATCAATGCAAGCTTTTTGCTTGCAAAAAATGCATTTACACTCTCACTTGTCTACACTGCAGAAACAAACTGACAATTTCTCCACTCAGAAAATCCCAGAAAACTCATGTTTTCCGTTTCCTTACAGCCAATTATTACCAAAAGGACTACTTCTTATCGTCCTGCAGAATTGCTTACTCATCCCATCCCTGCATGAACTACCAGGAAAATCATGGCCAAACCCTGCCTGGATCCAATCAGGGAGCGATGCTCTGCTTTGCACCACCCAGCCAAATTAAGAGGCTGGATTTCTCCTTGTCCTTGCCCTGGGGGAGCATGGAGAATAGAGCTGCAATCCTGCTGGCACAAAGCCTGTTGCAGGCAAGATACCAACCTCCACTTCCACACAAGCCTCTTTGGCCAAGGTTGCTCCTGCCTGTGCTCTGCTGGTCAGCTGCTGCCCAGCTGCTGCCCAGCTGCCGGCACCATGTCCTTTCTAACAGCCTTAGCACAATAAAACTGCAAATTTGCTAATGGTAGACTGAATACCCTTGTCCAGACCATCAATAAAGATATTAAACAGGGCTGGGCCCAATACAGATCCCTGGGGGACACCACTAGTGACTGGATGTGGCACCATTCACCATGACTCTCAGGGCCCAGCTATCCAGCCAGTTCTTAATCCAGCAAAGGGTGCACCTGTCCAAGCTGTGGGCTGCCAACTTAGTATGTAAATTTGAACTCAAATGTGTGTTTCAGGATGGCTTCCAGGCTCTTCATTTGGGATGTTTCTGCTTCCCTAGACTGTGGTTATCACAGGGCTGATGGCCAGGACTGAGGGGCAGAGCTCAGGGGGAGCAGGAGGCCGCCAAGATTCTGGGCTGACTGTGAGTGTTGTACCTGTCTCGTGAAACCCATGGTGCACAAGTGGAAGCACTGGTCTCAGAAAATGATCCCAACCCAACAGAATGTTTTTCTTTAAAAATAGGATAAGAGATTCCTTGATGAGCTGGGCTTCTTGAGGCTTTGCAAAACCGAATTGGACAAGGGAATTCCTACTGACTTTTCACTTTACCTTGACTTTTTGCTTTACCCATGTCCTGGTAGAATTTGTAACCATGTGTAAACATCCTCTAAGGCAGACAAAAAGTTCATCCACCAGAACAGACCACACTGTCCAGAGCACATTCGTGCTTTGGACCAAGTCTTTGGGCCAGTCATGACTTCCAGGACTTTCCTGTCCACCTCCTACACGTGACTCCAAGGTTGTGCTCCGAGACAGAGAGCAGTCATATTTAGGGAAGGAGAAAGGTATTTTAATGTGTTTTAACTTCCTTAAATTAAATGGCTGCTCCATAAGCCTGTTTGAAAATCTACAGCCCCTTCCTGCCAGGAAAGGTCACATTTGGGATTTTTTCTTCCTATCTCAATCTGAAACAAGAGATTGGCTAAGGAAGCATCTACCAGATAAATTTAGTTTAGGGGAACAGAAATTTATTCTACATGTCAATGTTTGTTGCCTGTGTAAACTAGCCTGCAAAAACATCTAATTTTTTTCTTTCCTGAGATATGTGGAGAACAAGCTGTGAAGCCCAGAGGCTTTTTTGAATAAGGTGAATAAAAAATGCCATCAGTGCATGCCTTATGGTAGGGGGCTTCTCTCTACTGCACTCCCCTTGTCTTTTCCAATTAAGATGAGATTAACCTCAGCTTGTCTGTGTAAATGCCAGGAATCTTCTTAAAGGGGGCTGTCTCAGCTGCCTCTGCCTGGGGAGGAGACTGGCAGAGCACACAGTGAGGGCTGATGTGGCTTCTGCCAGTGCCTCTCTCTCCCCCTCCACTGACTGCGAAGTGAGCAGACAACTCCTCCCAGCTGCTCTTTCAAATGCTCAGTTTGAAAATGCAATAAAGTGATGAACAATACGTACCTTCAGCTGACAGAAGTCTGACTGAATTTTCAGAGAAAAAGAAATTGAACTGGAGGTCACTAGTAGTACCATTTCCCTATGTCTGTATTAGAATCCTTTTTTAATATGGTGCTCCAAGGCAAAGCACAGCCCTGCTAGAAAATGAAGGCTTCTGGAGGAGCAGTTTTTCTGAGTAAGAGTGAAATGAATGTTGAATGCCCTGCTGAGCACCCTTCAGAAGGGCAGGAATGACTTTAAACTGTATAATGTGGTTTTCCTCTGTTCCTATTTGCCCTGACAACTGAAATTAAGGTAATTTCCATCTTTCAACCAACTTCTGCTCTCACTTGTACCATTACATACTCATTGAAAACAGTTGCATTATTTGTATTTCTTGTGTGACACTGACACGTTCTTAGCCTGTTGATTCAATCACACCATTTTTTATCTCCTTTGCATATATCTTAACTGAAAATCCATGCACAGCATTTATTATTTGTAGAGTTGAAAGGGGGAAGATAAAATACAATAGAACAAAAGTACTTTTTTCTTTTTTTTTTTAGGTTTCTTTTTTTTTAAGGAGTTTTGAGGTAAAAAGGAAAAGATCCAAGTGCCTTAAGTTCCTGCAAGGTTCTCCTTACCATCACTGACCTGATGGAGGGCTTCCCAGCTGGAAGATATGATGGAAACATAGTATCAGAGAACATAATCCTGATCAACCATCCACAAGGTCTGATGCTTTGTAGGCTGGAGCCTCTACCTGTAATTCCATGGAGCAGGCAAGATGGCATATGATGAATGAACTTGTTTTGTGAAATGTGGCGTTATCCAAGAGCTAACTTTGCAGCACTAAAAATCAGCCAAAAACAAGCTACCTCACCGAAGCATTTTCCTACATTCTCTGGAAATGCTGGACACAAAATCAGAGGGAGGACACCCGGCCCTATGTAACAAAGTATTCCTCTGGCTCCTCCCAAAGTGCAAGACAGAGCCTTTTGAGTCAGGTGGGTAGGATGCCAAGGCATATGGAAATTTGGAGATGGAATAGCAAGAGTTGCTAACAGGGTTTCCAATCACAGCTATCTGCCAGCACGAATCAAGTGCGTGCACACTCAGCATCAGTGTCCTTGGGGAAGATGGACACAGAAAAATGGAGACTGTTTGGACTGTAGAAAATATTTTACCATCTCTTATCATCTGAACCATGAAGAAAATAGATGTTTTCTGATACACTTTTTTTTTAATTTTGGCACCTAACTGTTACCTAACATAATCTCAGAACACCTTTGCAAAATGGTGCTTTCTGCCTTGCATGTATTGCTCAGCTCCAACAGCAAGTAGGAGGGTGAGCAAAGCTCCCCAGCAGATACCTGCTCTCTAAACACTGCCTACCCTGCAGCAGGGATGTGAAGAACAGAATAACATGATGTGATGAGGGACAGGACATGTGCAGGTCACAATACTCCCCGGGCAGAGGCAGGGATCAGGGCTGAGGTCTTTTTGACAAGGTTCCTGTGCCGGGTGCCAGCAGCAATTGCAGCAGAGATCAGGCACAGCCCAGGAGCAGCCCTGCTGGCTTGTAGCTCCTGGCCTGTGGGCAGACCTGCCCTGGGACTTGCTGTCACTGAATGGTCAGCACAGAAGGAGAGAGTAAGTGGTGCAGACACTGGTTAGTACTGTTCTCTCATCCCTGGAGAACCTTGATTATTCACAAAGAGGTTTCTCTGCTCCCTTAGGAGAGCTGCTAAGGAGCAGCGTACCCCAGCATGAGCTGAAACAGGACACAGTGATGGTCAGGACCTCAATCTAAACTATTCATTGCTTAAGCGTCGTCTGTGCTATCATGTAAAACCAGAGAGGATGACTGCCTTGGCAGGGACTTAGCCTGCATGCCTGAAAACTGCAGTGTGATACAGACTGAAGGCCACAAGCATCTTTCCCATTAGAACTGTGACTCTGGTGGTAAATGTTCCAGGGCCACTTGCTGTCACAGTACTGAATCCTAGGCATCCCTCGCCTCCAAAACTCTCTAACCACAAGCCACTGGATAAATGGTCCCTGTCCTGTGCTGCCTGTGTCACATTCTGGCTGACCTGAACCACCTATCCCCATGGATGGCATTAAATTCTGGCAGCCAGAAGTGCTCCCTGACATGTTTTCCTTGTGTAGACATAGCTCTCCTGTCCTCCAAAGGCAGCACGTCTTTTTCTGGCTGTAGCAGGCAGATTCTGCCCTCACTAATTCAAAAAGGAAAATGTCACTAGCACAATTTTAGCCTGAGCTGTGGAGTTTCTTTCTTGCAACTGTACTTCGAACTAACTCAGTGGCAGGTCTCTCGCTGGCTTCAGTCAAAACAGGATCCAAACATGGTGTTGCAGATAAGCCTTCTTCTAGGATAAAGTGAATTTAAACTTTAAACCACTACTCAGAGCCATTACTGATTTTTCTGTACCTATTTTTTAGCTTAATTTCGTAAAGAAATTAGGCTACTGTGACCTGATCGTATGCCATCGTCTCAGTCCCACTAACTTTCGATCCTGTTGGCCAATTTCAACTCACCATCCACCTGGGATTAAATTCCTGCCTGCATATACACAGAAAGGCAGCATTTTCAGAAAAGGACTGTGATGTGATCACTGCTCCTGTCACATCCCTGAGAGTCATCAGGCCGTAGAGGTGCACAAAGCACCCAGTGTGAAGATGCTTCTGCCACAGCTTTGAGATGTTTAGATATCAACAAACCTCAAGACAGAAATCTGTAAGAAACCTGGCTTTTCCTGTTCTTAGTGCTTACAGTTGTTAGTACTGGTACTGCTCTGCTTTTTAGGTTTATGCAGTGCTGAATTTTTGTGAAAAAGAATCATCTATACAGTGAAGTGCTCAGGAGTTGGATACCATTCCAGAAAACTAAAAAAACAGTAGCATATTTGACAGTTTTGGCAACTGAGATATTTACATCAAAAAAACAATGCACCTTCATATAGTAGAAAATTAGTAACTGGCAGTTTCCACCAACCATTTTGGATCAGAATCATCTTAGTTTCTGACTTACGTATTTAAGATTTGAGTGCTTTGCAGTAAGTCTTTGGTATCTACTCGTTAATACTCGTTAATATTCTAGTCATAAGAAGAAATGAGTCCTTTGTCTTCCCAAGGCAGGAAAAAAGACTAGTTTCACTGCTGCTTTTTCTGTCTTAAAACAGAAGCCTCCACAGTGGGAGTTTAGTTATTGGGTTGATTTTCACAAAAGTTTTTGTTTGATTTTTGCAGTCCTCTGAAGTAGCTGCTGGAGAACAGCACAAGATTTGCACAAACAAATGGATGAAGAAAATTATTTAGGTGATAATTACTCATATGAATACTTTCACGAAACCAACGTCTGTGAAATGGGTGACTATTTCACATTTAACATCTATCTCACTGCTGTTCTCTACAGCCTGGTATTTTTGCTCAGTCTGCTAGGAAACACTTTGGTGTTATGGATCCTATTCAAATATGAAAACCTTACATCTTTAACAAACATCTTCATCATGAATCTCTGTATCTCTGATTTAGTCTTCTCCTGCATGCTGCCTTTTTGGGTAGTGGACCAGTCCTTTGGATGGATTTTTGGTGAGTTCCTTTGCAAAGCATCGAATGCTGTTTTCTCCATTGGCTACTACAGCGGTGTTTTCTTTTTGACTCTCATGACTATCTTGAGGTACTTGTTTGTAGTGAACCCCCTTTCAACTTTGAGATCTCAGACACAGTGCTGTGGTGTTCTGGTGTCCTTGGCTGTTTGGACTGTTAGCATATTAATTGTGGTTCCTGAGGTGATTCACACCACAGTGCAAGAAGACTTGGAAGAGCACATGTTCTGTGATTATGCTGACGGGAATTGGAAAAAGGTGGACATTTATGTGAGAAATGTACTCTTCCTGCTTTCCTTCGGAGTCATCGTATTCTGTTACTTCAAGATACTCATAATCCTGCTTAGAGCAAGATCTCGCAGAAAGCACAAAACTGTGAAACTCATCCTCATTATTGTGGTGGCTTTTTTCCTCTGCTGGGCACCCTACAACACCCTCAGCTTTCTGACTACTTTTCCATCACCTACCTGTCAGTATGCAAAAGACTCCAACCTTGCCTTTCACATCAGCCGTAAAATTGCTTTCTCCCACTGCTGCCTCAACCCTGTGCTCTATGTATTTGTCGGAGTCAAGTTCAAGAGGCATTTGGCACAGTTATGCAATCTGTGTTTACACTGCAGCAATGGTCAAGCCTCCAGCCCCAGGACCTGCTATGAAGGCAAATTCCAGCATGAAGGGGCATCCTTCTACTGAAGCAAGACCTAACTTTTAGGACTAATCCTGAACAAACTTTCAGATTTTGCATGCCATGGATAGCCTCTAACTCTTAGAGGCGCTTCCCTGAGAAAGACATACAAATTTACTGTTTGCAAGCATGCTGTGTATGGAAAAGAACAAAATATATTTGCAGTGGGATGAAGAGATGAGAATGCCAAGAAATTACTTCACTGGCCTGAAAGTGTTAAGTTTAAGATTTTTTGCACAGTGAGATGGATTTTCTCTCATTTATACTCTCTTTTGAAAAGAAAAAGATTTCTTTTTCCTTTGGGCATTAAAACACCAGGTTTTAACATAAAGGTTGCTGCATATCTCTTTCTTACCTGACCTAAAATACTTGGATTGTATATAGCAACGGACACATACGTATTTTTGTAAATTTTAATGTTTTTCAGTGTTTATCAGTGTTTATCAGTTTACTCATTGGTCTTTTTGCGGGGTGGGAGGTGTCTCAGGATTAACTGTCCTGACAACAGCTACAAGACCTCAGAGTTTCTGAAGTTCTCAGGGCAAATGTTCTTTTATCTTTTGGCAGATAAATATACACAAAACAAGCTTTTTGTAAAAGTAGTCTTTTGGGTCTGAAATGGAAGCTTTGGGAGAGCCCTAGAAGGAACACAAGCTGTTAAACATATACTTCACTAGGATATCAGTTTTCCTTCTGTTACTGTTCTTTGCCACAGGATTCTTCTAGTCTTTGAATATCACTTCAGACGATTGCAGCAGATCAACAGCCCATCTCCTGAGCAGAGTAGGAGCATATTTGCCTCTAAATGCTCCTCCTTTTTGTCCTTTGCCATGGTGCTGAGAAGACTTAAACTTCTAAATAGTTATAGTGCAAGAGCAAATGGCTTTTTAAATAGCAGGATAAAAATGGCTTCCTTTATTTGTAAAATTAATGTTTGGGCTTTTTTTTTTTCCTTTTTTTTAAGAGAAACTGATATCCTTCTTCATTCTATCCCAATAGGCAATTTTTTTTCCCAGGCAGTGTGTGCACACACAGCACATATTCCAGTGTAGCTGAATGACAAAGTCCCTGGAAAGCAGAATATTTAATTTCCTGGCATTTGTATAGAAAGCCAAGGTAGTTTTGCAGCGGCACCAAGCAATGGTTTAGCAACAGTTCTAAGCAACAATCTGGCTTTTTAGGCATCTGTCTTAAAACGTCTATGCTGCTTCCACACTATTTCATTTGATCTCTAAAGATTATCTGGAGCAGACAACAGATTCTCCACAGCTGCTGTATAGTTTACAAAAAGCAGAAACTCAGATGGGCCCATAGTACAACATCCTATTTCTGATTATACCCAGAAGCAAGAATACCTAAGTAAAAGCATAAGAATGGGGGGAATATATATGACATAGGCTCATTAATCCCACTGGGGAACACACTTGTGTTCAGACAAGCCATGGAAAGGGAGAAATTGTCATTTTTTTCTGGTTTTGGTGGAGACCAGACTTTGGCTATTGGCTCCTGGTAAGAAACATTTGAAATGAATGTGGCTTTAAACAGCTTTGGACTGGGGACTGAATACCATCAGTCATTGAAGAGACAACCTTTTAAAGGACAAATGAGTCCAATTTCTTCTTCTTCTTCTTCTTCTTCTTCTTCTTCTTCTATTCTGGTAAGCCAGGACCACTTCATGGGCACCAGCAAAGTTCCACAAGAGGAAAATACTGTGACCACGAGTACAAGAAGGTCTCCTGCATCATTTCAACAAGCTGTCATTCAACTGATTGACCTAGAGCCACATAACTGTGAAATCTTTACTGTTCATATATTTTACACGTCTGAAAAAAGTTGAGAATTATAAGAGAAGCATGAAGACTGAAATGATCCTGCTCTGCCCAGTTTTTAGCAAGTTATTTAAATCTGTTTGTAGCTTGAGCGTATTTTGTTACAGTGTATCTGAGCATATTAAAGGAATTCTTAATATTACCTAACTGTATTGCTGCCATAACCAAAGTAACTCAGAATGTAAATATTTTGCCTCCTGATATAATGAAGTAGTACTAATAAACATTCAGAAATTCAATGGAATACTACACTGTGACTTGTTCTGTCTCTGATAACCACCAATTAAAGTTAATGTATTTTTAATTGAAGAAGTAATTGTGAATTTTCATAGGTTAATTTAGCATGGAAGAGACTCCTGGAGGTGATCCACTCCTCTGTGCTGCTCACAGAAGTTCTATCTCTGTGGTCAGACAAGGTCACTCAGGGCTTTATCTGGTCAAACTGATAACCTGCAAGAACAGGGACTCCATAACTCTTCCAAGTCCTTGTTGCAGTGCTTAACAACTCTTATGGTGGATGTTTTTGTTTCTACATGAACAAAATTTCTTTTGCTGCAAGGTGATGATGTTTCTTCCTTACCTTCTTTCTGTCTTCACATTAGATAATGGAACAGAGCCATCAGATCTCCCATAAGCCTTGTTTTTAGCTCGGGTTAAACATATCCCAGCCAATTTAGTGCCTTCTGCCGTCATGTGCTCCAACTCCCTGTCCATCTTGGCGATCCTCCATTGTGCTGACTTCAGTCAGTCAATGTCTCTTCTTTACATTGGTGGCCCTCAAACTGGATATGCTACTGCAGATGTGACCATGGTGTGGTCACATGTGACATTCACATGTGGACCACTGTGAATGTCAGGTAGAGGGGAAGAAAGGTTTCCCTCAGCCTG
Organism: Rhagologus leucostigma; assembly: GCA_013397725.1. NCBI lineage: Eukaryota > Metazoa > Chordata > Aves > Passeriformes > Rhagologus > Rhagologus leucostigma. The sequence continues at coordinate 1,681,338 of VZTD01001501.1, read as the reverse complement.
ATGGCAGCACAGGCCCATAAACAGTTAGTCTTCACTGCTGCAAGGGCATATGACTGTTGTGTTCAACTTTTTGTCCACTCGAAATCCAAGATCTTTTCTGGCAAAGCTGATCTCTAACCACATTTTTAAGAAAACACCCTGTTTCTACTAAAATCAATGATAATTTTGCTTCTAATCAAAATCAGAGCAAGAATCAGACTCATAACTGTGGGCAATTTTGGCAAAGCAGAACATGTACTTCTTTACTGCCAGAAGTGTTTTCATTGAGAGTCAGGATACCTTCATATTCTCAATATTTTGAAATACTGAGTTCATTGAAATCATATATAAAATTCTATTTTATCTTTTACTTATGGTTACTCTGCAGTTGAAAATGCCCTTGCTCATCCAGTGAAACAAAAAAACCAAGGACAAAGAAAGGACAAAGAAAAGTGTGAGGAGTGGACTACTCTCTCCATACTCAGAAACTGCTCAGGTAACAAAACCAAAACATATTTGAGTTTGTTTAATTCCTCCAAACATTGCTGCTTTCTTCCAGCAAAGAGGGGCAAAGAGATTATGCTCTTTATTCATGTGCCACCCATATAGATGTATATAAAGGACTCTGTTTCATTTAAACTGCACAGTCCAGAGTCTCTGTCTTGGCTCTCCCACACTATTGCTGGTGCAGTTGAACCAGCATCGAACCAGATCAAAATCTTGGTACCCACTTTGTCCACACAGGAGTGAAATGCAGCCAGTTCTGAGCAGTGATAGCTCCCAAACCTGATGTGCTCCAGTGGAAGTCAGTCTCAGAAGCTGACCTGGTATTTAGGAGAATATTCTTCCAGGTTCCTCAGCCACTTTGTCTAAAATGCCATATTTGCTTCTAGATGTTTTCCAGAGCTTTGCTGGTTCTTTTTATGTTGCCTACTCCCAGCTTTACACCTACTGACAATTATTTGTCCACCTATTCAAAATAGAATGCAAACAAATGCAAAAAGTGCTTCTAAAGCTTTCTCCCCACAGTCACAGAAGGTTTCTGATGATGAACAGCAGCCTGTTGTTCAGTCTAGCTACAATGGTATGTTAATCCACCGAGGGTGACCAGGGAAGCTGGGAGTTAGCTACTCTCATAAAATACCTCAAGTGCCTAGGGAAAGCAAAGCCCTTCCACTCATTATATAACATGAATTAACTCTCGCAAAAAATTTAAAGAAAAATTGAAAATAATTCCCATCTAGCCCATCACAGTTTATGAAGAAGTTAATCAATAAATATTATCAGAGTAAAAATACAAGATGGCAACACGCATGGAGCAGACTGTGTTTTTTTTACAAGTGCAGCTTCCAAAAAGGAAATATCTCTAATATCTTTTATTGCTAAGAAATGAGGAAATATGGGAAATTCTACGAAAGTGTTGGTCAGCTATGGACCTAGTTGGAAACAGCATGTTTTTCTCTGAAGAAATTGATGTGTACATAAACAGGCAATAATTCAATAATTAACATCAGTAATTAAATATTTCTGAAAGTAGCTTGTTACTACATAATTAAAAGGAGGAACAATCCATTCTAATTGATTATTTTTGAGTGAAAAGTAGAATAGCACACAGACTTTTTGAAAATTTGTAAAATAAAATCCATTGCAGTGAAATTATACGGGATTTGATTTACCATTATCTGTGTCTGATGACCCTGAGATTATTTTTGGAAGACACCCAGTTGCCTAGAGATCAATGGAAAACAAATATTCGTTTTCAGCAGATGCTTCTGGCACTGCTGCATGATTCAGCAAAGCATGCCAAGGAAAGTAAGCCTGAAGGTTGCTTCCAAACGATGTAAGTCATCCCAGTGCATTTCACAGGTCATGCGCCTGCGACATGCGTAGCCGTAGAACCTGCATTTCTGAGAACACTAAAATGCTTTCGAGCTACTCAAAAACATACATTAGATGAAGATTAATCACCAAAACTTAAGGTCACTTAGTCATTCTTATGTGTGGAAGATGATGGAGACATGGCAGTGACTACGTACTACATTTATTTCCTCAACAGTCTCGAAAATTTGATGCTTTGATCTTCAGCCTAAGCTGATGTTTATGACGCTAACAAAGTCACAAGCATTGTGGCAAGAACTGATGACAAATTGCTTGCTCACAAGTTTAATTTAAAACGGTTTATTTACCAAACCAGTGTGGAAAAAAAACCAAAGGAAGCTTTTCAAGTTTGCACTTGAAGTGCAAAACAAGCATAGCCTATTTCAGGCACTGGGAAAAAAATGCCCTTTCAGAGAATCATATGCATTATGGGAGGGTTAAAATCTGAAAAGAGGAAACAGCCTGCATGTAGAAGGGGCCTGGCGCTAGAAGTGTTAGGAACCCCGCACTCCTGTACCCTGCACACTCTGCCTCAGGAAGCAACCTCTTGTTCCAGTTTCACACCTGCTTTCTCCCAGTCTCTTACTTTATGTGGACATACTAATCTCTACCTATGTCTTTCACAGAATCACAGAAACAATTACGTTGGAAAAGACCTCTGAGGTCGAGTCCAACCCATGACAGAGCACCGTGTCAGCCAGACCATGGCACTGAGTGTCACGTCTAGTCTTTCCTTAAACACCTCCAGAGACGGTGACCCCACCACCTCCTTGGGCAGCCCATTCCAGTGTCTAATCACACTTTCGTGAAGGAATTCCTCCTAATGTCCAACCTAAACCTCCCCTGGCACAGCTTGATACTATGTCCTCTCGCCCCTTCAGTTTAGGGATGAAGATTTTCCTTTCATCAGCTGGTGAGAGCAGAGAGGGGGGAATCCGCTGCATACCAGATTTATCATGCCTGACCTTCACATTTGCTTCAGTTGTCTGTGCAAAGCGCTTGATGAACTGACGTGTAAATGAGAAAAAAAAAAAAAACAACAAACAAAAACCATACCAAATAGTCCTAAAAGCAACAGTCAGTACTATATTAAAAAGTATTAAGACAAAAATTCATTAACTTTTTTTTTTCAGTGGTGCCCAGCAACAGGCCAAGGAGCAATGGCCATAAGCTAAAACAAAGGGAAGTTTCACCTCAGCCTGAGAACTTCACATTGAGGGTGGCAGAGCACTGAACAGGCTGCCCAGGGAGGTTGTGGAGTCTCCCTCTCTGGAGACATTCCAAACCCTCCTGGATGCGTTCCTGTGTCACCTCCTCGAGGTGACCCTGCCTTGGCAGACGGGTTGGATCAGGCATCTCCAGAGTCCAGCCCAGCCCTAAAGACTCTGTGATTCTGTAAAAAGCGACCTTGCTTAAGGGCACCAGAAACACCAACTTCCCCGAGAGGAAACCACCCCAACGCTGCAGCTGTAGCCGAAAGAGGCGATTTCTCCCCCAAAGCCACTCCAAACCCCACAGTTTTCTCCGCGGCGATCTGTCCCCGCCGCCTGCGGGCGTCCCTGGCGCTGCACCCAGACACCGCCCCGGGCGTGGGGCGGCCCCTCTGCGGCCTCACGGGAGTTGTAGTCGGGCGGGGAGCGCTGGAGCCTCACCCCGGGCCGGCTCTGCGCGACATGGCGGCGGCGGCCGCGCAGGTACCGAGCGACCCCTCCCGCGCACCCCTGAGGGAGCGCGGCGGGGCTGGGGGCGGGGAGGCGGCGGCGGGCGGAGGGAGCTGACGGGAAGAGGGGGAAGTAACTTCGGCGGCTTCCACTTGTTGCGGCGCCGAGCTCGGCTTCTAGGGGAGGAGCCCCGGCGGGGAGAGAGTTGCCGGCCGCCTTAGGGGGTGCCCGGGTCGGCGGGATGAGCGCGGGCATGGCAGGGGCACGTCATCCCGGGGTGGGCTGGATGCTGGCTGTCATCGCCCCGGAGCCCCCCGAATGGGGGTCGCCGTCCCTCAGAGCCAACGCCTGGGCGGACATCGGCCACCATCCAGACCGAGTCCCATTCCCCTTAAGTGTCATTATGTTCCCCTGATGAGCGCTGACTTTAGGCCCACATCAGCGCTGCCCTCTGTTTTCTCCTCTCCTGCAGCTGCAGGGGGAGCGGAGTCACCCTGCTGGAAACCAAACACCCGCCTGTGTCCGTGCCGTCACCCAGCTATAAAGTGCTGACAGGCAAATATTTGACGCGGCCCTAATCCCACTTTGCCCTTGTGTCGGCAAATCTCCGGCGGATGGATAGGGAGAGGGTTTTGCTGGCACACGGGGCGGCTGGGGCCGTCTCCAGAGCAGATGCCGGGTTTGCAGCCGGCCCTCCTCCCCCGGCTTACGTTGATCCTGGTAATCCAGAGTGAGCAAGGAGAAGGAAAAAACCCAAGGTTTTAGTGAAATGGTTGTCTGCCGCCTTTGGACACTGGATTCCACTCGGGCAGAGGTCCTGCGGTGGTGAGTCGGACTGTGGACGGGCTGTGCCGTGTTCTGGAAGCTGGTGAATCCCTTGCTGCTGCAGCTGCCCGAGCACAGGGCCCTATTTTCTCTCCAGGTCACTGCATCCAGCCTCCTGCTGATTTTTGCAAGGTTGGTTTGGCACACAGAGTTGGTCAGCTGTAGACTTCACGCTCCTGGTTCTGCCTCTCACTTGAAACCAAGCTTCAGGTTTTAAGTTTCAAGTTGAAACAGGGAGAAGTAACAGGCCTTTTTCTCTTTAATGCTGAAAAGTGGGTGATTTTATCCAGCTCTGACTTCATATGCTCATGAAGGCAAGCTAGGATGAAACTTTCAGGGTAAAACATGTCCTCTGTCTTGTCAGTAACAGTACAGCATGTTCTCTCTTACTACCATGCAGTAGGTGTGTTTTATGTTTTCCAGATTTTAGGGTGTGCAAGGCAGTTTCTTGGAGTCTTCCAGTGATCCTTGTGGGAGTGCTTGAATTTAAAAAATGTTCTAGACATTCCAAATAGTGTTTTCCAATATTCACATTTAGAAGACTGCACTACAGTTAAAAAGTTGTATCTTAAGATAGTGTCGTGCAAAACAAGTGATAGTCAATTTTGCTCTGCTTGTTGTAGTGTGTATATATATATCTGTAGTATATATATTTGACAGCATTTGCTATAAACATGGTTTCACTACTACTTCTCAGGAGCCTGTTAGTTATGGAGCCTGATTTTCGTGTATAAAGGTGTCTCTTACGTACACCATTTGATAACAGTGAAAGAGTGTATTATATTTGGAGTCACTCTCTCCACTGCTAGAAGGTTACATAAAAGGAACAGGAATTTTTCCTAACATCCTGCAGGCTAGGTTCCTCTAAGACTTGGTTGGTGGGTGATCAAGACATAAAGAAACAACTAGGAAGAGAAAACTAGTCAAGATATAAAGTCTGTAAAATTGCAGAAATTATGCAGTGGACCCAAGGAAAAGTAGTGCCGATTTTTTTTTTAACCCGGATTGTTATTTGTTTTTCTTAGTTGATCACATTTAAAAATAAAAAATTGTCTATTTGTCAAGTAAACACCGAAACCTTGTAGTATTCTTCACATGTTTTTCAGATTATTAAATTTAAGAGAACTCTAAGAGCCCTAAGTGTTTTTATTGTTACACATTATTGTTTTTATTTATTTATTTGTTCGTATTACTGTGTGTTTATTTGTTTGGTTTTGCCAATGCAAGGAAACTTTAGCAGCTTGTATCTAATCTAGTTAATATTTTGATGTAGTAATTCCAGTTTGTCCGTGGAGTGGTGGCTGTTTGTGTCCAAAAATTCTGTAATAGTAATAATTTAAAATCCTTTGCCCAAATATATTCTGAAGGTGGTTTTACAGTTTGTAACACTGGTAGAAGGAGCAGAACTTTTTATGCAAAGTGCTTGGATCTCAATGCAAGCACAGGACCTTGACTTGTATGCCCTTCCTTTGGTTTAATATTTTTTGCCGATCACGGTATTCTGTGTTGGTTGGTGGTATAGTGACCTCAGCAGATATTTACAAACAATTAACCCCTGAATGAGTCCTGCTGGGAAGAAGGATGAATACAGGAAAGGTCTTGCTACTGCTACAAGCCAGTTTAGGTTTCGAAAGTGAACCGGTTGGATCAGGGTATCCCAAATAACTGGGCTCATGCCAAGCCTGCGTCATCTGTGAGCCTGTCTCTTCCCAGCCGCCCAGCATGACAGTCTCACACAGGCTTCTCCTCCAAACGCTTCTAAATCTTTGGGATTTGTAACTCTGAAACTTCCTCTTCCCCCCAAAATGGTGACCTTCACTGGGAAACTCACAAGAAAAGAGGGAGAGAGGAAATACTCCATATTTCCTGCTACAGAGGAAGGAAACCAAGAATTCTTTCTGTTGACTCTGGGGCAGGGTGACTCACTCAGTGGCCTGTCAGTTTGGGTTGTCTCAGCGTGGTTTTTGCTTGCCTCGCCCTCTATTTGGTCTACATATGTGTGGTCAAGACCTGTAATTTTTAGTGTTGCATGTTGGTATTTCACTCAGAATTGCATATAGGCCAGGAGTTATCCTTTGGGGCTGCTGGCTGGAGGGAGGACACACGAGGTGCTACAAGTGGGCAAGACTCATCTCCCATCTGCCAGACTTCCCGAAACCATTAGCTGGAGGAAGCCTTTTCAAGTACTTCTGAAACCTCAGCTTGGAGGGAGTGTGCACCGGTAGATACAGAGGTAAAATTGCTGCTGAGGAAAGGTCCCATTCAGAGCCAGGATGTAATGGTTGTTGCTTTTAACTATCCTGAAGTCTCAAAGGTCACTGAGATATTTTGCGGCCAAGCTTACTGAGGAAGTTAACAAGGCTCAGAGACCAATTTTGGAGACCTGAAGAACAGGAGATTCTTTGAAGTCTCCAAGCTTGTACAATGAGCGAGTTGAGTGTCATGAATCACCAAATGCTCCTCTGCAGCTGGAAGTCCTCTGGTGTTTCTATTTCTGTAGGTGTCTACGTGGTGCTCCTCAGAGTAGCACCTGAGTGTCATGTGCCTGGCTTGAAGAACGTGTAAGACATTTAAATAGTTGTGTGACTTGTAGAGAGAAAGAGCAGATTTTGTGGCAGGGAGGGACACAGGGAGAATTGTTTAGGAGAATAAGAGCGTGAAGGGGGGAAAAAAACCTTTTCATTTTTGAATTAATTCTGTCTTTTCAGCTCACATACAGGCATTGAGACAGCAGGGGTACCTTCTCCCAGGGAGAGTGAAATAGGATGGGAGCAGCTGTGGAGAAGCAAGTCTCTGGGAGAGTTATGGTTGGGTTAATTGATGTTAGTAAACAAGGTATAGCATTCCTTACATGGGGTGAGGTCTGGCGTGTCCTAAAGGAAAAGGGCAGACAGGTTTGTTAAAAGTGATACTTGTGCAATTCCTGTTATCAGAAGAGAGCTCTTCTCTTTGTAAACTGACTGCTTCCTCAAACAGGGAAGTTCTGTCGTCATGAGATAGAGCTGAGACAAGGTTGTCTTTGTGAGATATGTTCTAGCTCATCTGTGGTGTTGTTTCCAGAAAGTGGTCGTTTGAGTTCATGTTGTTCAACAGTTATTGATGTGAAGGAATATCAGAGACAAAACACTATTCTCCAAGTCAGGAATCTGTGCCCCTGATCTGATGCATCTGTCCTGTTTGGCAAAGTATAATGTAAGGTTTTAAAGGGTTTTAAGCCAGGTGTTAGAACGGACATCCAGTTCGGTAGGTGCAGCATTAAAAAAATTTGTTAGGGTTGCCAGCTTTGTCCACTCAAGGTTAGAAATTAACTCTGTCTCATGGAGTTCTTGTCGTGCCACTGTATACTCTTGTCTGTTGCCTAGTTTTGATCTTTTTCTAAAAAGAGGTTGTAAATACAAGGAGTAGGGTGGAATGCGGGTCAGTTGTCCATAGAATAGGGAAGATTGCACAAAAAGTTTATGAAACTTTACTGATTCTTTTGTGTCAGTCTCTTCTGCCAGGTTAGGGGTACAAGCAGTATTTTATGAATGTCATTAGTTTGTGTTCTTATGCTGTAAAATGCAAACATTCCTAGAGCACAAGAGCCTTCCCACAAAGAGGCTTTGCTGTAAGGAGTCTCTAACTATAAAAACGCTCCTTCTCTGCCAAGCATTTGTGAAATATGTGAATGTTTTTATGCACTTCATCTAGTTACTCTCTTCCGCTATGTTATGATACTCTGAGAATTTGTTTTTCTGGACACATATTTTCTGCGAGACGTCTTTTATTGTTAATTGTTTATATTCCCAAACCATGTTTTTGTCACTGAAATGTGAAGGTTTGCTGGTGTAGAAAATGAAGGGAAAAGATTAATTTAAAAAGAAAATTCCACTTCTCAGAGTGGAAACCCTAGCTGTCATTCAGGGTATGCCTGTCCTTTGCTTTTAATCCTCCTATTTAATATAGTCCAGTGTGTGTTTTTATCAGTCACGTATCTTTGTATGCAGTGTTAAAGCACAAAGGGTTGAGTTGCCCAGTAAGAAACATGTGTGTGCATGACAGAAGAATCACATTGTCTTTTTTATACCTCAGACCCTTTCTTCCAGCAAATAGATCTTCAGATTTATGGATGTGCAGCTCTATGTGCCTGCATGGTACAAAATGAGAAAAGCGGCAGCACAGCTGCTGTGAATTTCATTGGGGCTCTGTGTTTGCTGCAACAACGAAGTATGAAGTAGTTTTTTCAGACAATTACTGGAATGAAATTTTTTAACTAGATCAGTGCTGTTACAATCCTGAGAGTTAAGGACTTTGTTTTCCCAGTTCTTCCTTCATCTTTGCCATGAGGTTTGCATTCAGTGTCTTTTGTCAGTGTGTCTTGTAGCCAACTGTATGACAACAGGTAGGTCGCTTGGGGTTTTTTTTCCAGTGTGGCTTGCAGTTAGCCGTCAGTATCTGCTTTTATAGAACATACCATGTTCACACTGCACAAGGGAATAATACAGTTAAAGTTGTAACTCACAAATATAGGATTTGTCTCAGTATCCTCACTTGCCTGTTTTGTTTCATATAGAATGTTAGAAAAGGCATAGGATTGCAGGCACCAGATAATTAAAGGTCTTGTGATACCATTTGGGGCCATGTGATGAAGTGCCCTTGTTTGGAATGACTAGTCCAGAGCAGTCATATTAACAGGAAATATTTCCGTAAGCAGTAGAGAGTAGTGGATCTTGGTTTCCAATGAATATTTTTTGCAAATCTGATTTACTGTTTAGCTGAATTACACAGTGTGAGCTCTGCTCTTAGTGCACACTGAAAATGCACTTGTGTGGGGAGTGGATTCTCTGATACCAGGCTATAACAGAGGTCTCACTGTAGCCTTTTTAATAATGCAGAGACACTCTGCTCATGGACATTCTCCCTGCATTGTGTTTTGATTGCACATGGAGAAGTGTAATATTTTGAAGATGATTACCTTCTGTCAAGGTTGGCCAAAATGGACCAAGGAATAAAAAAATAAAAAGGTAGCTGCTGGAGATGCAGACATGCTGTAGAAAATGAAGATAAATTGTATAGAATCAGATTAAAAGTAGGTCATTGTGGCTGCTTCACTAACCAGTTTAATTACAGTTGTTACATTTTGTTGCCTGTTTTATATGTGTCTCACTCCCCTTCAGGTAAATCTTTTCCTGTATGTGGGCTATTTCGTTTCTGCTTCTTTCTTTAATCTCCAGGATATCCTCCTCTGTAAAGAAGATTGCCACCCCCACACTAGCACTTATGCCAGCAGGGAAAGCAGGAACCAGCTTCAGAGATCAGCAGGCACAGCCCAGGAGTGCGAGGAGGGACTGGTGGCTTGCCCTGTCTTGCCTCCTCTGTGCCAGGTCCTTAGGGTAGCTGCACTGATGTCATTGCAGCTCGGCAGTTCTGGGCAATTTAATGCCATCAGCCTTAGTCCGGTGCTGTTATATAAGAGGTGACAATGCATCATCTAAAAAGCTTTTGACCCACAGTGGATCACTCGTGCCTGAGGAATGTATCATGCTGTTTTCACAAAGCAAATATTTACAGGTGTGCGTAGTAGGATAGGAAATGCTGGAGGAACAGGGATGTGCTCTAAAGAATTCTGGGCAAAATGTTCTGTGATCAGGAAGGACTAGATCAGGTGTTTACAGAAGCTCTTCCTATTTTGAAACCTTGGAAAACCAGTTAAGATACATTATCAGCTTTCTTTGCCATAGAAAGTGAGAGCTCTGCACCTTTCGTGGGATGGACCGTGTTTTCTAAGAACACCTCTGTAAGGACCACGGAGAGAAGCACCTTTCTCCCCATTTTGTAGAGGAGAAGGCAAGTAGAAGAAGTTTCAGCACATTTGCCCTATGCCATAGCCCAGGTCAAAAGATCCCCTTCACCTCTGGGAAGAGAAGGGAATAAATGCATGTCTCATCTGTGGGAGTTGATGCAAGGAAGGGGAAACTGTGAGACCTTGCTCCAGGTATTGAGAAAAGAGGCAACTGGGAGCAGGCAGAGGAGTGGGCTGTGCAGCTTCATGACTCCAGATGAGTTGTGGTTTCTTTTCAGGATTCTCACATTCTACCTAGGAGATCCAAACAGGAATAAAGATGTGTATCTTGGGCTGCTTTGGCACAGCAGGATCAACCCACTGGGAGCACACAGCCCTCTCTTGCACTGTGCCACTGAGCTGTTGTGCACCCAGTAGTCATTTATTTGTGACTTCTGGGCAAACACACTGACTTAAGCAGTGCTAATGGGGCTGGGGAAACTCTGAACTGCCTTAGTCCTCTTCCAGTGAATGTCTGCTTGTGCACCCTGCTGGGAATTAGCACTTGACAAGGTCCCGTGCTGTGCTTGGCTGCCATAGGATGCCCAGTGTCCCACTCCCTGCTGGTTATTGCAAAATAAAGGCTCAACTCCCAGTTGCCTATTCTTCCAGGCTGTCTGTACATCCCTGCAGCTGGCCTGGTCATTGTTTTCCTGGCATGCCTCTTGCATAGCCTTTGCGTCTCTGGAACCTTGAATAGGAGCTCGTTCTGGCCTTTGGGAATCACAGGCAGGAGCCCCTTGTTGGTCCTTGCTCTTTTCCCTCTTTGTGTGAGGAAAAGCAGCTGGTTTGATTGCACTTTTTGGCTTCCATTGCCCTCATGGCACAATCTTCTCACTTAAGCTCCTTTCTGTAACAGTTGCCAAACCAAACAAATACGACTGATATTACTGTGCGTGCTTAGAAAAGGAAACATCGACTCACTGAGTTTGTTACTCTTGCTTTATTTCAGTAGTACCCAAACTCAGCAAGGTGCCAGGAAGTGTGGTACTTTGTATGGTCACTCGGTAGAATCGAGATAGGAATCTTGGGTATGTCACATTGTTGATTTAAGGTAACAAACTGTGTTTGGCAGCACAGGTCAGGTGGTCTATGCTGTTCTGGCCTTCTGTCCCTGAAGCAATCGGTTTTGGTGGGGATTTTGCAGGCCAAGACCCTTCCCCAGACAGCATATGATCCACATGACACTTGTGTCATAACGTAACAACTGCCATCAAAATATGGAGATGGAAACTAGCAGGTAACAAAGCACAGGTATGCAGAGAAACACATGAGTAAGACTAGTTTCAGCCTTCTCTTTATATTTAATGTATTCCTGTCTCTATGGCTTTGTTAATGTTTGCTTTGTTTCAAACAGAAAAGAATACGGGGTCACATCAGGATCACTTCCTAACAGTACCTTAATAAACAGGGTAGGAAGGATGATCCATTTGATTAATTAATTCAGATACCTACTTCAGCCATGCCAATTTAGCTCTTTTGGGAGTGAAAGAAAGGAAAGAGAAAGGAGATATAATAATGTGACTTAATCACATTAGATTAGAAAGTTTGTAAGATTTTAATTACAACTTAATTTCATTGTAGTTCAGCTTGAATTATAACAAAAGCACTGATGTGTAACAGCAATTTTTCTAAAGATTCAGTACTTTGGGTGTTGTGTTTGCTTGAAGCTTTGGCTGTACCTCTGCAGACAGAATTCTGAACAACCTTTGAACAGGATGCTTAGTAAGTTCCCTATGTAGTTTCTATGTGGCTTTTTCCTTTGAATGATTGTTCCCAGAGTAGCGTTGGAAAGATTGCATCCCCAAGCATGGTTGTTTTAGTAAGGTGTTCGAGGCTTTTAATTAATTTTACTTTAAGAAAGATTTTCTGTGAGTGCCAAGTGTAACTCACTTATCCTAACCAAAGAGGGTGGTGCAAGGTATATTTATCCAGCCAGGGATGCTGTAACAGAGCTTAAAATAAAGTGGTGTCATCTTACATGGGTAGGGAACAGTGGGTTCTGAGAAGGGGTTGAGAGGTGTTCCTTGTGCTAAAATCACACTCCAGTACTAAAGCTTTTAGTAGCTCTTGCGCATTAAAAATATGCTCCCGTGCCAAGAGAGTCAAGCATGCATCATTTTTGACTCCTTGGCCTGTGCCTAGTCTGTGTCTTGAAAGTCTTTTTGAAATGGAAAAGTTGTCTTATCTTTTTATTCTGCAGCCTGTAGGGAAGATCTGGCAGAGGATTTGGGGAGGGAAAATCATGTGTCATTGGAACCTCCCTCAGGGTCACAAGACAGATTGGATGAGATGCCAGCCAGTGCTGGACTGTACCACCGTGTTGTAACTCCAGCCAGAGAAAATTGCTCTCTCAGGTTTGCTTAGTAGTTTTGTAAGATATAACTGAAGAAATAACCGAAATGGAAAGTGAAAACTAGAAGAAAATATTAAGGAGATTCCTGGAGAAGAGTTGGCCTTGGAATTCATTACTCAGCAGGATCTAAAATGCCAAAGCACCTCTCTGCTACTCATTTGAGCTGATAAAGACTTTAATTTTGTTTTTGGCTTTTACAATTGCAGGTGTCACAGAGAAGAATAATCAGTGTCAACCCAATGGTCATCAAGGATATGAACTCTGCTGTTTTTATCTAGATGGATGAAAAGGTTGACAGCCCAGAAGGGGAGTTCCTTTTGTGTCCAAGATGGCAGCAACTAGTGGCGAAAGCCAGCTGCAGCGGATTATCAGAGACTTGCAAGGTATGGTGCCATGCTGACAGATACGTTCTGGAGGCTGGACTGCGTCCTCCGGGTTTTAGATAACAGAGACTAGGAGTTGTGTTTTCAATTGTGTAACTCTTTCCAGCAGCAATTGTAGCAACATAATTCAAGGTGTGCAATGTGATGGATTTTTTTTTTGAGATAAATGCTGTACCTTCTGCAGGACCCTGAATTCTTAAATCCTGGAAATTTAAACATACAAGGGAAGAAATAAGTTTTACAATTTAAAGAAGGGTGTGTGTGGGGTGTGCATTGTGAGCTAGTACTTCATCGGCATGCATAGAGCTACAAGACTTCATGTGAAGTAAGGAAAAAAGGCCTAAAACTCAGGCTTCTTTGATGGGAAGCTGGTGTGGAGTTGATGTTAATGTAGGAAGGTTAAAAACCAGGAGGCCAAACCTAGCTGGGAAAGGAGACCCAGAGGAAGAGTGCTAGAGAATTACACCTGCTGTTCTTGCTGCAGTGGAGCCTAACTTGTCTTCCACTACAAGTAGCCAATCTCATTTTCAGCAGTTCTGTTGCAGGCAGAATTGGCATCAGATTTATAACAGTTTTCCTGCTCTCTTTCTGTCCTAATCTATACCAAGATTCAGATATTTTTCCTTTTAATTTTTATTAAATAAAAGGTATATGCACCAAAGCTGAGAATCTGGATCTTCCTGTAACCTAAAAAAGGAGATCTATGTGCCTGCTAACAAGAAGAAATTTTAATTTGCAGAGGGTTATCGAGTGGGCCTGGAAGCTAAAGCTCACTCAGTCACCTGAAATAAGTATAAAACCAAGGGGAAAGCAACCTCAAAATCAGTAATTTCTGATTCTGAGAAGTGCATAATTTTGTACATAGAGTGTCCAGGGGGACAGTAGAGTGTATTTTGACTTGAGATTTCCTCACCCACTTGAGATTTCCCACCCATGGGTGTATGTTTCAGGGAAGAGTTGCTGTATGCTTATTTTTTATGTAAATTATTTTTTTCATTTGTGTTTGTAACCAGCACAAGCTGAACCTTCCTGAATAAAGCATGGAGAAGATAAATGTGCTGACTGAACGACTGTTCTCGTGTTACTGATCCCCTTTAGCAGATTACGTGCATTGTCCTTTCTAATCAGAATTCTGTTTGTCCTGTCGCAATACCTTAATGTGCACATGAGACAGCAGAAAGTTATTTCTCTTCTCTCTGCTGAGGTAGCAATTAGCAATTGTCTGTTAGCAGGTTTTGTTAAGTGTCAGAAGTACTAAGTGTCTTTTTAAGAAGAAATAATCGATACAACAAATTGACACGGCTTGAACTCTTCTTTTCTTATAAGTGGTCTTAAATTGGAAGCGTATCAGTCATTTTTTTGTACTGTCATTAAGACATTGCGGCTAAAAGGAAATGAGTCCACATGCATAATGTCCATGAAGAAAGCATTTATTTAGTTGTTTAATGATTCAGTGCTATATATCCGTTCCATTAGTTAACTATTTCGGTGTCTTGTTTTAAAGATGCAGTGACTGAATTAAGTAAAGAATTTAAAGAAGGAGGCGAACCGATCACAGATGACAGTGTCAACTTGCAAAAGTTCTCCTACAAGCTTGAGTACCTTTTACAGGTAAAAAGTGATTTGTGTCATTTGTAATCCACCAGCAAAGCTTGGCCTTGTTTTCTCTTACTGCATCTTCATTATGTGGGGTTTAACTCAAATAATCATAAATATCCAGTTGAGTCTCTCTTTCTATTTTTTTTGGTGTGTGTGATAAGTGGACTGCAATGTGTGCTGCCTATTATACTTATTTCAAGTGAAAATAAATAAATAAATATAGTTACAAGGCAGTGCTGGCAGTTTGATTGAGGAATTTAAGGCATTTCTTTATTGATCTGAAAGAACTGAGCTTGATTTTAAAGATATATCTTGCTAAATTATCCTGAAAAAACTGTGGTAATGAGATCTTGATATTTTAATGCAAAATAAATACTAGTAAGCTGTTCATGGTGCAAAGGTAGTGGTGTGAATAATTTATAGAATTTCAGCACTTTCGCGTTGGAAATTTTTTTTTTTATTGTATGAAAGGCTTAATACAAAAGGCTGGTTTTTAATCTGTAATGCTGAGTTTCGTCCACCCTTAAAATTTAAGTAAAAGAGGACACTGCTGGGCAAACGGAAATTCAGTTTGCATAGTGTGGTGTCCACATACACTGTAATCGTGTCAGTGATTGCAACAAAGACATGCTAATCTGGCCTTAATCTAGGCAAAGGAGTTTTAATGGGGTTGCAGAGGCTCCAGCAGAAACTGAAAAATCTTTTGGGATTTGAGTGGTCCCAGATGCAGCCCATACCCTTGCTGCGTTGCTGTTCTGAACATGATTTAGCTAGAGCAGGTTTTTCTGGTACATACACGTGTGCTACTGGCACACTTAATTGCAGGTCTCTCAGCAACTGGTTTTTAGTGCTTTGCTCTTTAACAGCTGCGGAATCTGCTGCAGATCTTTGTTTCAGCAGTTTTGAATGGATGTCTGTATTTTGAAGAGACCCAGAACATTATTATTTCTTACAGTCAGTAAAGTAGCTGTTGTAACTGCTGGATTGCATCAGTACAGTGCAGTGTCTCTTTCCTTTGTGAATACATTGGCTAAAGCTAAGAGGACTCATGAAAGCACATGCTGCTGGGAGAGGAACAGAATTTCAAGTAGCTACATATATTTCTATTTAAATTTTGCTCATTGTATTTTGTTTTCCTGGTTTAAGTTTGACCAGAAAGAAAAAAGCACATTGCTGGGGAACAGAAAAGACTACTGGGATTATTTCTGCGACTGCCTGGCAAAAATCAAAGGCGCTAATGATGGAATCCGCTTTGTCAAGTCTATTACAGAAGTAAGTATATCCGTTAAGCATCAGAATATGTGGTTTTTGTTTTGCCATGTCTTTTCAGAGAGCAGTAGCAACAAACCAAAAAAAAATACACTGCTTTTAACATATAGCAAAAAGACCTTGGGGATTTTTTTTTCTAATTCTCACGTAAAGTATAAAAATGCAAGATTTCCTTTTTTACTAGGGCACTAAATTATGTAGAAAGCCTGACTCTTGTTTTGAAGACCACTTACACAAGTGAATGGGCCTGTTTGTCTCTGGTTGTGCCCTGCCTTTTCATAAACTTAGTGCCACCTTCTCTGAAAAGAAATGAGAAATTAAGTCAGGGGTAGAGTATACCATCTTCAGCACAGCTTACAGCAGGATTTGACTCTTAAGTGTAAGATGAAAGGTTCACCATATTTGACTTTTCTTAAGACTTTTTTAACTGGTCCGTAGAGTTGAGGAGGACTGACTGAGAGCAGCAATTTCATCTTCTGTCTCAACTCTGTTCCTGTGTATGAAACAGCATGATGAAATAACTAGGGATGGTTGTTATTATTCCCTTGGGTAAGCTGTCAGGAACGGCACAAAAAGCCTTGTTCCTGTTAGATTTAGATGGTAATAAAAACCATGTTATATCTTCAGCTTAATGCGTGGGTGAAATAAAAGCTGTGAGCAGCTTTCTGTGTTGATCCTGTCTGAGTCTTTAGAATCGATTGAAGAAGATTTTCCTTGTGGGTGGAAGAGGCGGTGGTGTGGTGGTGCTGGCCAGCATTGTCCTGGTGCTCACTGCCATTATCTGTGAGCAGTGCTAACTTTGATTGGCAAGTTGCTTACAGCAGATTTATTTTGCTTGGCAAGTTATTTACAGCAGATTTTCCTATTGTCTTGGGAATTCTTTCACAGCAGCTCTAGATAATGTTGTTTTGATCCTTCTGAAAGAGAGCTATGATACTGCAGCAGAGGCAGGTTCTGGGCTCCCTACTTTTCTTTCTTCTCTTCACAACTTTGACAGTGTTGAATTTTGCTGTTCCATGGCGAACAATCCAAGGAAGGGATCCAGTTTGTTTTACCAGTGGGAAGGAAAAGAGGGGAGAGGCACAGAAATTTGGGTTGGATTTCCCGCTGCAGGACAACTGGAGAAGTAAGGACAGTAGCTGCTGCTTCAGGATGTAGATAGTTGCCCCTAAATTCTCAGTAGCAGGACCCACTCTGATTTCTCTGCAAAGGTGGCTGTGCTGTGGTCTTCAACAGTCTGTTGCCTGTGGTATGACCTGCAGATTGCCACGTGTAAAGACTGCTCTATTTTTACCTTCTTCAGTACATCTGGCTGTTCAATTGTTAGCACAGTATCAGAAATTACAGTTTGGAAGCAGGGTACGTTCTACTTCAATTTATGTGAAGCCGTAGAAATTAGCTTGTGGAAGGCTTCTTTAATCTTTATTAACTTGTGGTTTAGGAATATAAACTCTTAAAAAAGGAGTCAGTGATGGGTTTCAGGTAACTGAGCTGGCAGACTCGGGCCCAGAAATTAAATGACACATGGCACAAATATATGTTTGTTATTCCCCTTCATTACACATAGAAATGAGCAGCACATTTTTGAACCTGGCTGGATAGAACCTAAAGGTTTCCAAATAGCCTTTATTTGCTCACTGAACAATACTAGTTGACTTTCAAAGGTGGAGGTGAACAAAAAAGAAAGAGTAATAGTTAATTTTAAGGACAGTGAAACGTTCAACAGCATAATGCCTCTTCTGCTCTGCCTGCAGTGCTTCTAATGTTAGGGTGCATGATATGCTAGAGAGGTGGGGCAAGAAAGCAAATAAGAATGCCCTGGAAACTGTTATCTGTTAGTTAAGCAGAGGGCCTTATTCTGGAGGGCAGTAGGTAAGCAGTGAGTTCTGGTCATTCCTCTTTCCGTTTCAAAAGGTGATTACACTAAATGCACATCTTTCCAAATCTTTACAGCCATATACTGTACCTTAGCTACAGTGTTTGCTGTCAACATGGAAACAACGTCAATACCAGACACTCTGCCTCCCTGATTTCTAGCAGGGCTCCATCAGGAGGTGGCCTGCTTTTGCTTCCTAGTCAAATAGTCCTTAGCTACTTGTAACTGCATATATGTAAATATTTTCCTCTACTTCTCATTATGTACATTTCTTCTGGTCTCTCCATAATGCTTAAAGAAGGCATTGCAATTTAAATTGAAAAAACCATGGGAGTAAGGATAGGATTAATTCTGTGGCTTTCAGGGTTTGGGGTTTTTTTGACAGTTCTTAAGATATTCAGTAAATGTGCCTGGTTACGAAAAAACACTTGTAAGCTTCTGTGCACAGAGTAGGGATAGCATCTCCCTGAAGAAATGTTCAGATGTCTGCAGGGTGAATGAGGGTGAAAACCAGTTGGTAAATTAAATTTGCTGTTTCTGGGATACTTAGTGTTTAGGGACTATGGTATTTTGCACTTTGTATGCTATAAAATTCAAACCAAAAATCAGTAAAAAGTGTTGCTTTCTTTGCTTCACATTTCATTCAGGTTACATTTATAAGGAACATTTTTATATGTAATGGATTACTGAGCTAAATGAAGAACCTGTGTTACTTCAGAGCAGAAGCCCAGTAACAGCGAAAACAAGGAAGCTGAGGGTATTGCTCTCACTTCCCCACAGTGGAATACTGATCAGCAGGAGAGAAAGCTTGTGCCTTTGAGCCTTCTTTCACACTAACTTTCCAAGCAAAGTTTCTGGTAACTTACTAACTTGTGCCTCAGCCTCTCTAATATTTGTCTTGGCATCTATTTTAAATCATAAATGCTTTATTAGTTGGATGAGCAGTTTAGTGAGAAATTCTTTCATCATGCTCCTTTTCCGTTCCTAAATTGATTACTGACTCTGATAGAAAGAAGAAATGAAACACAACTATTCAGTATTTCACTATTTTGCAGGACAGAAAATGGTTCAGATGTAAAAATGAAACATCAATTCCCCAAGTCAACAGCTATAACAAAATTCAGTGCTAAGCTTTGTGATCCCCCCTCATGTTGATTTAACAGCTGTCTTCATAAAAAGATCCATTAAATTTTGGTCATGCAGCTGCTCTTGGTCTGAAGAAAGAATTAGATTTTAATCAACTTAAGGGCTAAGTATTAAGAAAGGCTTTTTGCGTTGTCTGGGGTTTCTATGTCCATGGGCATGTATATTTGTATATGTGTGCATCTTTGTTCTATGACTAAATCTGTCCTAAAGCTCTTCCAGCTGTGGCCATACACATCTTAAGTAACTTCAGCAGTCACTTCTGCCTTTGCTGGGCACATTGAGATTTGCCTTATGTTGTGAATTGTCCTTAGCATAGTCTGGACTCAGGTACTCAGTATATTAGATGATTCATTGGTCCTGCGATGCCTTTTACATTATTATTAAGTGGACAACAGCCAGCTGTAGAAACAAATTCATCATTCTAAAAAGATTCCACCCAATGACAGACTAAGGAAAAGGTGTTTCTCAGTGGCAGTTCTTACTGGTTTCCATTACAACTTTTTCCTTTACGGTGGCTTATTGTGTTTTTGTGTAGCTATGTAGGCTTTTCTGGCCATGTCTCTACATGATTACAAATTATATTTGGACTTTTCTTTTCTTGTTGTTTCTCCCTTCCAGCTACGAACCTCTCTTGGAAAAGGAAGAGCATTTCTTCGTTACTCCCTGGTTCACCAAAGGCTAGCAGACACCTTGCAGCAATGTTTTATGAACACCAAAGTGACCAGGTGAATAGCAGAGTGCTTTTTTAACTAGTGGGTGTTTGCTCAGTGTGATCAAGCAACATCACCTAGTAGCTATTGAAAGAAGTTGAAAGGCTTCCAAATGTTTGGCTTAGAGAGCTGGTAATAGGATATGAAGGATCATAGACCTTTTGGCCTGGGTCACTGGTTCATACCTATCTTGGGCTTGTAAAGATTGAAAGTTATTACAGCTGAATATGTGTGGAGTGGGTTGTGCTGATGCTTCTGTACGTCGGTTTCAAAGGTGATGTATTTATTAGTATTGAAGATCCTGGGGTTGATGGGCTGTTCATCATGAGAGAGGATT
Organism: Rhagologus leucostigma; assembly: GCA_013397725.1. Lineage (NCBI taxonomy): Eukaryota > Metazoa > Chordata > Aves > Passeriformes > Rhagologus > Rhagologus leucostigma. Next base: position 1,661,498 of record VZTD01001501.1, on the reverse strand, counting down.
ACTTTGGATGTGTTGCACAAAGCCCCAGAAAGCATTTACATATATCTCTGGATGGTCACACAGAGGAATGACTTGCCCTTGGCCAAGAAACTCCAAAGATCGTTGGTATTTGGTTGGAGAGACACTGCTAGGGCTTTAAGAAAAAGCCAGCTATTTTCACAATGTATTTAACTCTGGATGCTGCTTTCTGTTCCTCATTTTTGATATATTAAATATGTGCTTTAGGTATTTACTGTGTGATTATCCAGTGTATAGCAAATATTTTGTATTGTCAGTGATTTGCCCAAGCACTAGAGGAAAAAAATATTTTGTGCAGGGACTCCTATAAAGATATTTATGTGGAATTAAATAAAGTTGTTTAATTTCATTGACATTGAAGGGATAGGATATTGTTTGGTGGGTCTGATTGTTTTCATTTGTGTTTAGAATACTGTATCATCATTTTTCTGAGGTGGAGTGAATAATGATGTTTTTGTAAGAGAAACTGCTACTTCTCTTTTGCTTATGAATGAGTATTACTTCTATTTTGTTTGTTTGTTTGTTTTTAAGTGACTGGTACTATGCAAGAAGTCCATTTCTGAATTCCAAAATGAGTTCTGACATTGTGGGTCAACTGTATGAGCTCACTGATGTTCAGTTTGACTTGGCGTCAAGAGGCTATGATTTAGATGCTGCTTGGCCGGCATTTGCCAGGTAAGATGGAGCCACGTTGTGATTTTGTATTAACAAGGACACAAAACACCTGCTTGCTGAAGAATCTGTAAAAGCTTCTGCTTTTGAAGGTAGGAATACTTGTGTTTGAGCAGGTATACGCTTTTTCCATGTAATTAGTCCATGACCAAATTGGCCTGTTTCTCCTTCAGTTTACTGACTACCAGCGATCAGAGATGATGCTCTGTAATACGGCACTTACAGTAACTGCAGTTTAGGCCCAAATCCCAAGCTATTCTCATCTATAGAGGTGCAAGAAGAAATCTTCTTAGCTTCCTCTGTTTCAAGAGCTGAGACTGCACAGCCAAGCAGTGTGCTTCACTTGCAGCAATGGTGATCCCCTCTAAAGCCGGGTATAACAAAATCTACCAGGTCTGGTCCAGATCCATTTGTATCAATGGGAGTTTTCTAGGGCCCTTTGCTGCCACCATCTGATTGAGCCGCCACCACACAGCAATAGAGTTCCTTACAGCAGGGCTGCGTTGGTTCTTGAGGGTGTGGGAAGTGACAGCTACCAGCTCCATCACCTTTTATAGAGGCCTCGGATAGCCGTATCTTACTTTTCATTAACTTCAGTGGTTGTTGGCCGAGGCAACAGGTGCAGTTATGTCCTTTTTTATGTGGTAGTTACCACTAGATAAATCTTACATATACAAGTAGAAAGACACATATATATGTGCTTAGACTTACCTTATATATTGTTTCTCTGTGTGATCAACAGGAGGACTCTGTCCTCGCTTGGATCTTCAGCATATTTATGGAAGCCCCCAAGTCGCAGTTCCAGCATGAGCAGTTTAGTGAGCAATTATTTGCAGGTAAGCAAATTGCAAATAAATGTTTATATGTCGTGGTAGGTCTTTGGTTGGCATAGTTCCAGAGAAGCTGGTAGTTTTATGATGGTTATGAGTCTTACAGTGCTAAACTGCAAAAAGCATTTTTAATTAAAAGTAAAGGGAATAGCCTCTCAGCTGCTTCAACTTAATGTGCAAATCTCGTAAAAGGAAAGTATGTTCATACAACTGCCTGCAGATAGGTATGTTTTCATTTATCTTCTTGGTAAACAGGCCCCATTTCTTACAAGTTGATATCTTGTAGTACTGTGAAGGCAACACACAATGTCACTGTACATTAAGAACCTGAACTTGCTCTCATTTGAGCACACCATTTAAATGCACGTTTAATACTACTTAAACTTTCTGAGTTTCCCCTTCTGTTCATTTAGGCACAAGAGTTTCCTTCCAGCCCTGATGTGAATAACTCACTGAATGTTGAACACCTTGAGGGCTACGAAGAGATGCGTTTAGAGCTTGACCAGGCTGAGCTGAGGCAGAGGGAACTTCAAGATCGTATTCACCAGCTAGAAATCGAAAACCAGGAGCTCCAGGCAGCTGTCAGCCTTCAAAAAGAACAAGTACAGGTAGAAAAGGAGAAGAGCAGTAACTACAGTGAGGAGAACTCCCGTCTGACAAAGATAATCACAGAGTTACAGAAGCAGTGTGAGGTCTCACACTCCACTCAGAGTACTGTCCATGACCTGCAGAAGTGCCTACAGTCACTGGAACTGAATGCAGCAGAGCAGCAGAAGGAACACTCAACAAAGGTGGAGCAGCTGTTGACCGGCAAGGAAGATTGTGCCTCAAAATTGCAGATTTCGAACCAGGAGCTGGAGACCTCTAGGGCTTTGATTGCTGGGAAGGATCTTTGCATTGATGAGCTCAGAGCCAAGCTGATTTCCACAGAACAGAAGAACCTCAACCTCCTTGCAAGAGTTGATGCTGCCTTGGATGAAAAGGGGCAGCAAGCCACAGCGCAGTATGACTCTGCCCTACAAATACGGGCACTGTTAGAGAAGCTTCAGGAGATGGAAAAGGAAAAAGCAGATATGCAAAGACTCAATGATGAACATGCATCTCAGCTGAAAGCAGCAAGGGAGGAGCTGCTGCTGAAAGAACAGGCACAGAAGGAATTGGAATCCAGATACAGTAGCCTCACTACTAACTCCAAAGAAGAGAGTGAAAAGCTGACTGGGACCCTGGAGACCATGGCAAAGGAAAAGGATGCACTTCAGAAGGCCCTGACTCTGAAAGGAAAGGAGATGGCTGAGCTCCAGACCCAGGTAATGGGGTCTCTGGCTCAGGTGGGTTCACTGGAAAAAAATCTTGAGGAAGCCAGGAAGGAAAAAGAGAAACTTGAGGAGGAGTATGGTAGGAGGGAAGGAGCACTGAAGCAGGAAGCGCAGTCGCAAGCAGAGCAACTTGAACTACAGGAGGGTCGCTTAACAAAGGTGAGTCAGACTGTGTGTAGCCTTCAGGAGCAAAACCGGAAACTCATGTCTGAGAAGGAGCATCTTGGGCAGAAAGTCAAGGAGCTGGAGGAGCAGATGGAGCAGCAAAACTCTGCAGTGAGTGAATTGGATGAGGAGAGCAGGAAACTGAAAACAGAGAATGAGAATTTGCAGCAGTCCAAGAAGAAGATGGAAGAGAAGCTGAAAAATCTGGAAGCTTCTAAAGCTTCCCTAGAAGCTGATGTAGCCAGGTTGAGAGCCTCTGAGAAACAACTTCAGAGTGAGATAGATGATGCCCTGGTGTCAGTTGATGAAAAAGAGAAGAAGCTCCGGGGTGAGAACAAACAGCTGGATGAAGACTTGCAGAATGCCAGGAGGCAAAGCCAAATTCTAGAGGAAAGGCTGGAGGCTCTGCACTCAGAATATGAAGAACTAAAGCAAAGAGAAGAGACCTCCAAGGAGTCTTATGCCTCACTTGAAGCACAGCTGAAGAGTGCCAAACAGCATAGTTTACAAATGGAAAAAAGCTTGGACACCTTGAAGGAAAGCCAAGAGTGTCTCCAGTCACAGCTCACAGAGAAGGAAGTAGAACTGCAGGGCATGGGGAGCCAATGTGAGCAGCTAAGAGCAGAAGCTGAAAGATACAGGAAGAAAGCAGAGACTCTTGAGATAGAAAAGCTCAGAGTTGAAAAGACATGCCTTCATCAGACAAAACTTATAGAATCTCTCACGTCAGAAAAGGAATCAGTGGAAAAACAGCAGCTACAGCAGGCGGCGTCCCTGGAGAAGGAGTCAAAAGAGCTGGCCTTCAGACTGACCATGAGTGAAGAGCAGTTGGAGGTCAACCGAGGTGAAGTGTCCAGGCTGCAGGCAGAAGTCCTCGACCTACGAGTCAAACTTCAGCAGGCCACTGATGAGAGGGAGAGGATGAGAGGTGAGCTGGCAGTCACTGAGACTGTCTTGAGTGAGCAGAAGACGCTTGTCCAGCAGTTGAAAGAGCAGAGTGAGTCTCTCAACAGAAACCATGTGCAAGAACTGATGCAATGTAAAGAAAGGGAAGAAAAGCTGAAAAAAGAGCAGGAGAGAACAGCCCATCAAAAAGCTGAGCTGGAAAATAATTTAATGAACTTAAAGGAAGAGCTGTCTAAGGTTAAGCGGTACTTGGAAAATGCTAGAGTGGAAAACGAAGAAAACAAAGATCTCCTCCACAGGACCAATACTGATATGGCTGAACTTGGTATTCAGATTTGTGCCTTGACCTCTGAAAAGGTGGATGCAGAAGAGCAGTTGGCCCAGGCCACAGAAAGGTTCAAAGAACTGGAAGAACAGGCAGCAGAGCAACAGGAGAAGCTGAAGCTTGACATCTCTAATCTCAGAGAGGAGAACAAGCGCCTGCAAGAGAAATTAGAGGAGGCTCAAATGTGTGCCGCAGCTGTTCCAAGTCTGCAATTGCAGCTGGAGATAGTACAGAAACAGGCTCAGAGTTTCCAAGAGACCAGCCAAGAAGAGCTGTCTGCAATAAAATTTCAAATGAGCACAGAGATTCTAAATTATCAGACAAAATTCAAGGTAAATTAATGTAATTATTATAACTGAGGGAGCTGCTTTACCATCTGCTGCAGCAATTACTGCATGAAATCCTAAGGTTTGTGTGGGTCAGGCTCTGAGACTAACATGCAACTAGCTTTTAGCCTGGGAATCTGAAAATGTCTCTATGCTCATGACCTAGGCCTATCTGAGGTAAAATAACTCCTCAGAGTTCTATGGACACGTATAATGGAGAGGCCACGTGATACGGAAAAGCAAGTCAGTACTCACGAGGGTGATGATTTCTTATGTTGGCACTGAAGGTGGCATCTGCTGTCCCTCTGGTTACAGCTGTGATTGTTTTCTTTTTTGGTAGGAACATTGCAAGGCCTGTTTGTCACACCCGTAACACTGCTTCTCCTAAGAACTGAATTTGATGAAACTTAAACTGAGATCAGATGCTTTTGCATTTAACTCTCTCATGTATTTTCGCTTTCAGCTGCTCAAGGCAGCAGCTGAGAAGATCAAAGTTTTGCTTCCAAAAAAGCATGAGTCAGCCCTGTATATGTGAAACAGCACACCTAAATGCTGAAGATTTCACTGTGTTTGCTTTGCCATTCTGATAAAATGTCTAAGATTGGTGGTTGATCAGAGGCTTATGCCACAGCATGAATTTGACCTTCTTTATGTTGAGAATTGCAATAGCCTATGCAAAGTAACAGTAAAACACAGGTAATGTGCCACCATAAAGGGAGTTTGCTTGATTCCAAGAGATGAGTGTCTTTTTAGCTGTCTTTCATGAGCCAGTGGTGCTGCATTTATGCCATGCATGGCAGTAAGAGCACTCATAACTCACAGCTGTGAATTTTGTAGATGATGGGGTGGCCCCTGGAGGGTTATTAACTGCTGGCTTAATCTCTCTGCCAGGCTGTCAGTGAGGAGTGTGGGAAAGTAAGAGAGCAACTTGAGGAGCAGAAGCAACAACAGCATGCCGCGGAGGAAGAGATTACAGAGTTACAAGTAGGTGCTTGATCTGATTTAAAACCAGAGGTGTTTGTGTCAGCAGGCATTAGTGTTACAACTGGGAAGGCAAGCAGCATTTCTGATGACTGGCTGTGAGTCTGAGAATGCCTTTTTATAAATACAGGTGCTGCAGAAAAAATACTGGGCAGCTGACAGCTACTGAAATAGAGATTATGAAAAGCACAATGTCACTTAGGATTTGCCCTGCCTTGAAAGCTGGTCAGGTTTTATGTAAGACCTGGCTATGTGTTCTCTTCTTAAATGGGGGTGCAGGTTTAAGATGTGTCTTTCTTAGGCCCTGCATGCCCACACAGCCACATGTGTAGATCCATCTGTTTGCAGGCTGCAAAGGGCACTGAATCAGATAATTAATGTGGCTGAAAAATAACCCAGACAGACAATTAGAATTTTTGGAATAAATTTATCAAACAGTTGAGTTAGAAGGGCCATACTGAGTTGTAAGGAATCTGGAAAGAAGAAGGTTAAGATTACTGGATGTGGCCTTGCCTGCTAGGAGAAGTCCATACCTTTAGATGTAGTTTGGTATGTTCCCTGATGACTCCCAAGTTTGGCAGACTTCTCTGGAGAGTCTAGCTGTGGAAGAATTTGGGTTGTTTTTGACTGTCCTTCATATCGCATGTGGGCTTTAATAAACAATATTTTCCTCCTATTTAATTTTTCTGTTTTGAAGCTTTTAAGTGGTGAAAAAGCTTTCGGGATGTATTCTTTTGCCATTATTTTAGAGAGCTTTTTCTTGATAAGGAGGCAGAAGCTCAACTGACATGGACTAACAAGAATTACAGGCTTAATACTGTCTTACTTTAGAGTGTATCCCTTATTCAGTGTGACAGAAGTAATCAGTCACTAGTACACAACTAATTACTGCCTGCTTATACAATAATATCTTAATTGGTCGTTTGGCTATCACTGATTCTTGTAAAACATTGTTAGCTGTCTTGGTAATTGTCCTGCGCATGGGAAAGTCTTGTTTTTATATGTAAGGAAATACAGTGATTTATTTTCCTAGGCTGCAAACACGAGTTTGTGTAGAAAGCTGGATGAAGCAAGAGAGCAGCTGTCGGAATCAGAATCTGCTCGGCTGCAGAAGGAAGAGGAGGTGGCATCTCTCAGAGAACTCTTGGAAAGGTGAGAGTTTGGGTTCTTTACATAAGCTGTTAATTGTAGGCCAAGCAAGGGGACAATAATCAAAACATATTGAAAAATGCCATGGTTTATGAAGTACTATATGCCATGGGGTTTTATGCAGAACAAATAGTGCATGGGCACTGACAGGGAATATCAGATTGACACTTCGGATGAGAAACGTGGAAATTATCCAGCACATGTGAATGCATAGTTTAGTTCTTACTGTATTGTTAATTTGGCTGATATAAATTCATGAAAGACATTTTTGTAACCTCCTTTTACCTTATAGGTTAAGCACAAAATTAAAACAATACTGGGGTTTTTTCGTAAGGAATGGAATATTTATGGTTTTGGACAGTTTGTTTTTTCTCTGCTCTTCGTGAAGTTCCAGAGAATCAGTAAAAATTATCTGAATGGGACCACATCCTGTATGTATTTGTCAGGTTTCTTATCAGCTTTAATTATCTAACTCAGGCTATATTTTCAAGGTCTGTAACGTGGGCCTGTGGTGTGAATAATCTGGCAGTCAGAAATAGATCTTCATGAGGCATGGGCTCACACAGAGACTAATAGGTTAACCAAAGCCTATGTATTTTTATATTTTTGTGCTGATAACATTTGTATTATTCCTAGCTGGTAGTTATCATAAGCTTTACTATAAGCAGGGCATCCAAGAAATTGCTGGTTGCTGGCTGTGTCCACTAGATAATGGATCTATGTGCATTTTCAGTGATGCAGAAAACTGGGGAGATTCTGTCTAGCTCTAAAAAATATGCACAATGAGAAAAATTTCACTGAAACTACCTGTTTATCAGGATGGAGGAGCCCTTCCTCCCACAGGGAAGATTTGAATGCACATGAGCTAAAAATTATTCATAATTGCCTTTGTATTTGATCAGGATCCAAAAAGAAGCTGATGAAGCAAAAGAGAAGATCCTGGATTACACTGAGAAGCTCAGCAAGGTGGCAGCAGACAAAGATAGCAGTGACCAGAAGTTATTTGCTGAACTGGATGACCTGACAAGAACAAAGCAGTTCCTTGAAGAACGTTTGATAGAGCTTATCAGGTTGGCATCATAATAAACAGCGAGCAGAAATTAAAATCCTTGCTTAAGATGTTCAGGGATACTGCTTAGGTCATCTAGGCTTGTATTCCTGAATTGAAGATGCAAGTAATGGCCAAGTTCATTAGCAGTTGAAATTTTGCATTTCTGTAATACAGTCAAAAAATATAACACTCAATAGTTATCTCCTTATTTTGCTGTCTGTTTTAAAAAACATGTAGTTCTCTGCATGGCATGTGTTTTTCTCCTTGTCTTTGCAGAAGCTTCAGTAGATTTTTTGGTCTATCTTTATTTCTGAAAGCTCCTCAGAAGTTTAGAGCAAAGGAATTTTTACTGTGAAGCTTTCACCAGCATTCGAGTTGAGGTTGGTTAACAGTAAACCAGCATTGACAACTTCTATGCGTTTTTCTTTCTTTTAACTGTGTCACTGCAGAGATAAGGATGCTTTGTGGCAAAAATCCGATGCTCTGGAGTTCCAGCAGAAGCTTAGTGCAGAGCAGAGGTGGCAAGGGGACACAGAAGTTAATCACTGTCTGGACTGCCAGAGAGAGTTCTCATGGATGGTGCGCCGACACCACTGCAGGTCAGTTGTTGAACTGTATTGCACTGTTCAACAGTAAAACTCAGTGTGGTCGTCCACATGGAGGAAATATTTCTTAATGTTCACAGTTCAGTGATCAAAATCGTTGATACATGACATTGTAGAGGCTGAAAGAACACATGAGCTTACAAGGGGATAAGACATTATTGGAAAGATCCCTTGGAATGTATTAAGGCAAAGATCTGGATGCATCTGACTTGTCTGTTAGTCTCATTTCTGGAAAAAAAGATAAACACACTAGTATAGTGTGTTTCTTTGAAGGACTGTGCACTGCTCTGTGCATGCTCTAAACAATATTCACCAGGATGGCTTTGCTACTGTGATGGAAGTATTCCAGAACAAATTTCAACATGCTGTGCAATTATAAATTTGTTTACTTACACTAGATGTGTTCAGAGATAATTAACTATTGCAGAGTAGTCTTCTTTTAAAAAGTGGATATTAAATTATTTCCCCTACAGTTAGTATTAGTTATCCGATCTAGATTTATTAAAATGTATTTAAATGGATACATTTCAGGGTCCAAGTGATATGTTTGGTTTGGCTCTTTACTTTTTCTTATCCTCATGACCTGATTTGTCATGTAAGCAAAGAAGGAAGCGCTGGAACTGTTTCCATTTCACGTGAGTGTAAACAACATTCTATAGGGATTAGTGAATGGTGAAGTCATTTTGGGCAGCAACTTCCAAATTACTCATTTAGTAATGAGTAACTTAGCAGAAATTACTCATTTCTGCTAAGGTCTCCGAAAGCTGCTCATGTCTTCACCCAGTAATGATTTAAATGATTATGAAAAACAAAACCATTAAAATTTAATGAGTAGCAGTCATCCCTACTGGGTGCTTTTCTTCATGAAAATCTCAACATGCTCATTAAAAAGTAGTTGACAAGTTTAATAATGAGAGACTTCAGAGTGGAGAGGGCAGGAGGGATGAATGTAAATTTATGTGTCCAATACTGTTTTTTCTTTCCTGTCTGAAGGGGAGAGGGGTCGTTACGAAGCAGAGACATATAGATGTGTTCTTACAATCAAATCAAGTTTTGTTTTACCTGTCTATGAGATTTGGCCTGTGTAATAATATTAAGTACATTTCCTTCCTATGTACTTAATATAAATATTATTTATTTGTATTGCTTATTTGTGGACACTTGATTATTTTGTGTCTTTAAATGTGGGGTTTTTTGTATTTTTATTTTTTGTGTGTTCGCTGTTTAGTAAGGTAACAAGGTGTGAATGTGAATTTCTGTCCTGTGCTTGTCATGAAGACTTGCTTCACTTCAGAAAGGAGCACAGTCTGTTATGAGTTCTGCCAATGGGTGTAGCTTTCATGCTTTTGCAGAAAACAAGACCATTATGAGAGAGCCCCAAACTCTGTCATATAGATGTTCCAGTTGTGTGTGGTACTTTTCTAACACCTTCAGTTTTGAATCATTTCTAGAATGTGTGGCCGTATTTTCTGCTACTACTGCTGCAACAACTACATGGTGACAAAACCTGGTGGAAAAAAGGAGCGTTGCTGCAGAGCCTGCTTTAATAAGCCTAGAGTCATTGTGGACAGTACAGATGACTCTGGATCCAGTGCCAATCAGGAAGGATCACCAGCTTCAGTGGAATCGCCTGTGTCACCATCTGAGAGGGCTTTTGGTTAGTTTATTGTTTGCATGCTGTGGAGAAATAAGTAGGGTTCTTCAGCAGTCTTCAAGAAACCACATGATTGCCTCCTGCTCCAAGGACCTGCAGGAGGTCATGGAGTGTTTTCAGGGTGGAACTGATCCTGTCTTTGAATTTGATTGGTATTGAGAGAGATGTTCGTGTATATTAAATGAGTGTCAGTCAGCCCAACGTTTTCCATTAGTTCTAATAGTTACCTAATGCTTCTGTAAATGTAGAGGAACGGCCCAGGCTTCCCCCTAAGGGTTTTGCTTTTTTGTTTTCCAGACAACCAGCTAATAGTGGTTATGTTTCTTCTCATGTTCTTTTTGGCACAGTTGCAAGTGAAGCCTCTAAACCACCAGATGATGCAGCATTTGATATAATCACTGATGAGGAGCTGTGCCAAGTACAGGAATCAGACTCTCTCCACAATGAAAGTCAGATGGAAAGAGACTCTTTGGATCAAAGTGTGACAGATCTGTGAGTAAACTGCTTCTGAAAGAGGGGACTCTTTGGGATTTGCTTTAGAATGTTCTTTTTCTTCCCCCATTCAGTGGGTGTAGTCAACCTCTGCATAAAGTGAAGACACCTCTGTTCCCAGGCCACATGTTCAGTAGACCAATACAAGATAATTTTGGTCTATTTGCACAGTTAGCATCCAATCTAGTAAATCTAAACTGCTAATCCTCTCCCTCCACCTGCTTCACCACAGCACAGGGGAGTAGTCCCAGCTCTGTGCTGTCATCAGGCCAGCTGTCACCATTAAAGTCAGCATTCAGGCTCTCTGTGCCTGTAGAATTCCTTACTACCTTAGAGATGACAGCTTACAGAAGAGAAAAAGAACAATTGTGTAGCTACATCTGGCACAAGTTAGTTCTTTCCTTCCTTAAGAAAATGAGAGTGAGTGCAGATTTCAGTGATTTTTTACATCTATTTCTACATAAATTACCAATGAAAAGGATTTAAGGCCATCTGAATATCCAAATACTTAGTTTGCAAATTACATTGTAGTATTATCGTTTAATGTGTGTCCATTTCAATGCAAAATATTGTTTATCTATTGTTCAGATATTTTCAAATGTTTTACAAAAATTCCGTTCTGTAAAATATATTGTCTTTTAAGAAGAAAAAACAAAAAGAGCAATTTCACCTAAATTATGTACTTGCTTTGCTTCCAAGCAGAAAAATAGACATGATAAATCTAAATGCTAAACTGAAAATAGTGACAGAGTAAATAGTCTGCTGCTGAGACAGCAGACCTAGACTCTTTTGCACTCAGCAGACCCATATCCGGTATAAACCACAGTGACTTGCAGTTTGGGTTGAAGACAGACAGTGCAGACTTTTAAAAACTTTTCAAAATCCTACATATTTGTTTCTTGGTAAATACCTTATATGTATTCTGCCTATTTTGTATACTGTTAACACTGACAGTATATTCCTGCTTATGATGTGCTGGGCAGACATGAATGAACTGAGCTTCACAGTGCCCTTGTGAATTTGGTATTGCCTTTGTTTTGCAAAGGGACAATTTGTGGTGGGGAATTTTTGTTTGTTTGCTTTATGAAGAAAAAAGTGAAGTGTACTACTTCTTTTAATTCATGGTACCTGCAACAGGTTTATTACAGGTGAGTTAACTCTGGAAAAAACAACCAGGAGAAGAGAAGTAAGTGTGGGTCACCATTTGTTTCAATTCGAGATTGGTCTAAATTCATCTCGTCTGACAAAGTATTCAGGCAGGAAGGAAGGATTGCCACTAACAAGGGAATACTATTCTTGAAGAGCACCCATGGAACAACTTACTTGCACCATGTAAACTTCTAAAGGTTGTCCATCTTCCCTTGTTGTTAGATTATAGGCAGGAGAGCCAGGAAATAGTGCTTTATCCTCTGTTGCTTTTTGTTATTGTTTCATGGGCAGGTGGGAGAGTCCTACTATGCTTGTACTTTGACCTTGAGACATTCTTTACAGAGAACACAAATGACACCTGCCCTTTCTCATGCCACCTGTAATGTTTGGAAGGTCTCACTAGCCTGAGCACTGGAGAGGAGAATGGCCTTCTTGCATTGCAGATGACTTGAGCATCTGGTGTTGATTGTGGGTTTGTGTTATGGGAGAGATCTAGAAATTGATACTTGAGTCAGATGATGGTGTGGTGTTTGTGGTGCATGTTGAAGAAAAATAGCAGGCCACAGTGCTGATTGTGACAGCACACAAGTTTTCTCACTTGTTTCTGTGGTGAGGAGTACACATGTACCCAAAGCTTGAGTGTAACTTAGCACACGAGCAGATAGTGCAGCATGAGATTACTTTGGTTGTTTGTGAGTAAATGTGTCAGAGCTACTGTATTGAGTACGAGCAAAGCTTCTGGTGACCCTCTGTCCTATCTTTGACAGCAGCCCATGAGAGATGTACTGAAAATTTTCCACTGTGTTTTCTCCCACATTTCAAGGATCTGCAGTTCAGTGACTTTCTGAGCTACTGTTTCATTGCTTCAGATTTCTTGGCTGTACTGGACTGAGCACCTAGAATTTCATGGAGACCTATCATCTTTATTCTTTTTCTTTCTAAAGTGTCCAGCTAAATGTGGCCTGATTTCTATGTGGAAACTTCACATAGTCTCAGCATTCCAATAATGTTCTCTTTGCATGAAATTGAATATTTGGAGTAGAATTTGCTTTGATATTGTGTCTGGGGAACACACAAAGGATCCAAGATTGTGGTTGCTAGATGCAGGTCTGAGGAAGGCATACAAAAAAGTAAGTTTTCAGGCTAAACTTCTTTATTGAGATCTGCTGAAAATAGTCCAGGCTATTTTGGTTTTGCCAGAGATTTGCACCAGCTGGTGGAGCTTTAAAAATGAGGGAGATGAGCAGCCAAGAGAGGGAAGAGAAGGGAGGCTTGCTGTCCAAGTAGAAGACCTGCAACTGACATGCTCTGTTGACATAGTTCTTATGATCTTACTCTGACTGATGGCAGAGATTTTCACACTGACCATACCTATTCTAGGTGTGAGTCCTTGCTGGACTGAAAATGCAAGTTGGTCCTCAAAGCAGTGAATTATCTTAAAGGACATTCCTGTTCCTATTTGTCCCCCTTTTGGTGCCTACTGTACTTTTACTCTATTTTTCACTTGGTCTCTTCACTTAGCCCTTCCACTGTTGTTCTTTCCCTTAAGTGACATGAAACAATTACAACAAAATTATTTTATAACAGCAGATTTTGCGAGACTGCCTATATTGGTACAGGTCAGTTGAGAATCAATTAAAACTCACCTTGGTCATGAACTGCACAGGTGTGTGGCAAGATAAGAGATGATGTACTAACATAACTCTGGCTGACCTTGAAGAAGCTCCTTCTTAAATTTAGGATTAAGCAGCAGTTACTTCATCCTTTCAGGTCTGTTATGTGTGTTTGGAGGAACCTGATCAGAATCTTAAATGTGAGAAGCTGAGATTAATTGTGCAGTTGTGGCATGTTCTACTACTTTAAGGCTCATGGGTTTTCTTTTGAAGTGTTGTATTTTTAAACTTTTTTTTCTGAAGCATTCACATTTACAGATTGTGTTCTAAAACAAAAGGCCCCAGGATAAAGCAGTGCCCTGTGTTTCCATTTTTATGTGTTGTAGGCACAACATGCCTGCAATAAGTGTTGCAGCGGCAAAATCAAGATCATAGACAGCAGAAGAGTGAAAAAAAAACCCAAACTTGCCACTACCCTGGTACAGGAACAAAGTTTATTCACACTTTGGTAGTGGTAGAAAGAACATCTCAGCCTGTCTGCACAGTGGTTTCCTTGGTCTGGATTCTTTTTTTTCCGTATGACTCTTAACACTCTTTGCTGACCTAATTACAACTCACATGGCTGGGCAGGGTGTGGTGTAGCCAAAAGGAGGAAGTGAACGTGGTCCGAAGCATTCCCTGCCCAGTGCGGAACCAGCCAAGAAGGAGTGGAGACAGGAGCACCTCTTGCCACCCTATGCTGGCAAAGCCTGCATTGCAGTTGTGCGTTGAGATAGCATCTTTACACATGAAATCACAGCACATTCCTTCCTACTTTGTTTTTAGGGATATTTCACTGTGGAAGAAATAAGAAATTTGTAGTAAGGAAAGGATTGCCTAAGCAGCTGTTTTGTAAGGGGAAAAATGGTGACATGGGCACAATACTGCCAAAAAGGGTCAGGTTCCTCTGAGCTGCAGTGCTCTGGTAGGAAGGCCTAAGTATAAATGGGGAGTAAAGGAAGATCCAGAGAGAGAGGTTTGTGCAAGAGTGGTTTGAAGCAGTTAAAACTGATATTTCAAAGCTGTAATGCAAAGGACTTTGACCCTTTGGGCCAGACTCAACCCTGCCTTTATCGCAAGCAGTCCACAACTGCATAAAGTCCTCCGTTTGCTCCTCTGCAACATCCCTTCTTTCTTTTCCCTATTCCAGTCTCCACACCTGTTCTACTACATTCTGCAAGAGCTTTTCTGCCCTCTGCACACCTTTTTGCCTCCAACTGAGAAGTGAAAAGACCAGAGGTGGAAAGGGAAAACTGGTGTAACAAGGCTGGAAAATAACTAAGGAATCCACAGTTTCATGACAAGGGAACCAAGGTGCCAGGAAAAACAGACTGAAAAAATGTCATGATGCAAAGAATGTGTGGAGAATTGGGGTGTGAGAGTTTGCATCTACAGAAGCACTGCTCAGTTTTGGAGCCCACGTGTGATATGATATCCCTGGTGTTTACAAGGGGCCTGGTAATATGGCAACATGAGCTCTGTTATCAGATATAAGATACAAAGATGTGTATGGGACATTCAAACCCTGAACCTGATGTAAGATGAAAGGCAGATGAAAACGCTCCTTTATTACAGAAATATTAGATGAATGCTAAAGGATTATGTGTAGAGACCTTGTCCCAGAGGGAAAAAAAACCAAAACACCCAAAAAAACCCAACCACACATGAAACCCAGCGTGAAGATTGAAATATGTATGTTTTTAATCCAGGAATTCTCCTTAAATGAATGGGCTGAACTAAAATATGTAGTATATTTGAAACAAAACTCATAAAAGCTTTCATTAACAAACACCATTCATAGAAAACCAGCAGGCCAGAGGTTTGGGAGTCAGGAAATTCAAATAATCTTTATGTCATGAAAAGTGGAGTTTTATTTCATTGGTTTTTATACTTTTTGAAGATCTTCTGCCCTGTTAACTCAGTTACCAGCTTGGACTGGAAAAGCAGGAAGCAATGAAGTATCATGATGAAAATAGGTTGGTCTAAAGCTGATCACAGTATTTTTACTAATGGTATTGTATTTCCTCTTTCACTCAGGCTCACTGTATCAGTATTTGCAAACAAAACAAACAGAAAAAAAGAAGCTGTAAAATAGTTTCCAGATTTTCCTGGCAGTTTTGTAGTGGGTACATGCTTGTGGCATGTGCACTATATGAAGCAGTAAAAGGTTTAGAGTTGTCCTTTTCGGTGGTTTGCCACTGTTGAGCTGTAACTTGCCCTTTGGCACATCTTGGTTTTTTAATAATTTTGTGTTAGTACCTCCTGATTTTCATTCTCTTGAAGAAATAGAGGGTTAATACAGCCATAAAAATAAGCAAGAGCTTTTGTTATGATAATTGCCTTTTCAAAGCTGCTGTTCAATTTAAAGCTCCAGTCTATGATCTTTATCAATCTGAAGGAAGTATAGGGTATCTGGGTAAGAATAAACAGGACAACTACAGAAAATATTTTTTATAGATTTGTTCTTTTGAAGACTTCTAGTACACAGTAAGGTTCTAATAATTAGTGAGTAGCAGATCATCATGGCTAGTGTGAGAATAGAATAAGCGAGGGTCACTTGGATCACTTCAAGAACCAGTTCTGTGCTATGGTTTGGGTATTCTTCCTGACATACTGCCTTACCAAAATTAACACCTCCCAAAAAACAGTGTGGTGCAGCAAATGCTTGTGAGATCACCCAGATGAAGGCAGAGATTGATTTGCCCCATGTCATTCGTTTGGTTTGACACCTGTGCTTTGGTGGCAAAAGTAACAGCGATAAGCTGGTCAAAGGTGATAGACATTAGAGCTAACATTGAAGTGTATACAAGCCCCATATAATATGATATGCCATGATGCCTAAAGTCCACTCCTGTGCAGCCAAAAGTGCCCAGAGTGGCAGCATCCAAAGAAAAACCCAGTCAGCTATAGCCACGTTCAGCAAAAGTACTGTCAGTTTCTGTCAGCGTCTTCAGTTTCATATAGAAAACTAGTATGACCAGTGCCTTTCCTGCTATGCCAAGGATGAAAACAACAAAATACATACATGGCAAGGAAGACTCCTGTAAATATGAAAATTCTCATTTCTGTTTTCATAGAGATCAGTGATGGAGAAGTTATAATAGAAGTTAGCAATATCTGTAGTTGCCATTTTGCCTTCTTTTTAAAGGCAGCCTGGAAGGAGACATATTGAGATTTTTTTACTCAGCAAGTAATTAAATCCTAATGCGTCCAGGAGACAGACAAAATCCTAAGTGCTAACAGATAAGAGTTGTAGTAAAGCATCCATGACAGACAAAAGCAAATCTATTTATTTGCTGAAGAGGATTGTCTTGACAGTCAAGACCCAAACACAACAGCTGGTGGATTTGAATACATCATCTGTTACCAGATTTATACTGATGAGGACTCAAAAGCATACTCAAAAGACAATTACAGAGGCTTCTGAAAACAGTATAAGGATTAAGCTTTTAAATACATCAGTGGTTTAGTGCTCAGATTGAGAGTTTCTGGGAAAACCCATGAGAGAAATAGAATTTGTTTTGCCAAATTTGGCATTTAGGCTCAGGTTACAGACTAAGCATCAGAGTTATTTGGCTTGGGTTGGACCTGTCCCAAAAGGCAGGGTTTGAGTCTCAATGAGTACTTCAGAACTTGTGGTTCAGTTAAGCCTCATCTTGTTCTTTAGATGTCAGTCACATCATCAGATGGCAGCACTTCTTCCTCCTCTCAAGTGACTTACTGGAAACATGGAGGATTTTCATTAATATACTACATTTGTATTACTCTCAGAGGCAGGAGTGACCAGTTCTGTCAGCCCCTTTCCTCACACTCCCTCTCAAGAGTTGATGGGGTTTTGCAGTGTCAGCTCTCCAAGTTAAGGAGAGGCTTAACTCCTTAAGCCTCTCCTTAACCCAACAGCCCTGCAGTCGGGGCTGGTGCCAGCACATAAAAGTAACAGCCCTAAGACTAATGATCTTTGCAAGCTGTTTACCTGGTAAATTAAGTCTTTTGTGAGATAGGTTTATTGGCTTTTTAAGATTTAGCCCAAAAGCTAAATGCCCTCTCTCTTGAGCTACAAAAAAACATATTTCTATGAGATTAATCCTACTACAAGATATTACTCAGCATAAGATTAGCAGAACTCACCTCTGAATCCTTAAGATTGGCTGAAAAGCCTCACCCGGTGAATTCTAATGTCCAGCAGTTCAAGTGTCCCTTGATTCTGCAAGAGAGGGAAACACTATTCAGAGAAACAAGCCCATGCAGGCGGATCTCTGCAGCAGCCTGTGGTACCATAGCTGGAATGCTTCTGGGACTCTGGCTTGTAGAGCAGTGAGCTTGTATCTCTGACTACTGTTTGGTACCTGCAAATGTGTATGAAGAAAAACAGCACCAAGTTTGACTTATTTCTGCAGCGTCATTTACTGAAAGAAGACTACTGGCACAAGAAATGTAAGGCTGTGTAATGCTCCTGAAAAACTGAGTTCTCCCTTGTGCTTCATTGCATGTGATTGCAATTTCTCTGCCTTTAGGAAACAAACTGGGAGCAAGGTGCTAAATATTCACAAACTGTTCCTGTCAAACAGGGGAGCAATAGGCTGTGACAACCACCTGCTTTTCTCAGTTATTTTCAGATGCAGAATAAGGTGTGAGGATGACACAGCAGTGGCTAAGCTGTGTGGTAACGTATGGGTAGTGTGAATTTATCACCTATAGGGAGTGGGCTGAGAGAGTAGCTGTTACTCCTGGTTGGGTCAGTCTGAAGAACATTTGATTGTAAAGCTGTGAAGGACCTTGGGTGCAGAAACCACCCTGGCTGCAGGGAACCTGCAGGCTCTGGGATGGAGTAGCCTCTGTGGAGGTACAGGCTGGGCAGGGAGGGCTGAGCAGCAGCTCTGCTGGAAGGACCAGGGGCTCCTGGTGGATACTGGTGTACACTCAGGCCAGAAACTGCTTCTGCTATACCTCTCCTATAATTCTGCCTCAGTTTCCCTTAATAGCCTCTAAAGAACTGTGTAAAGAGAAAATTCAAAGGTGTCTTAACTAGTGTTACCCACAGAGGTGGCTGTAGCCTTGGTGACCTATAGACTGCAGTATCTGAGGTATACTGGCATCAGCTTGTCAGTATTTCTACTGTTGATTTGTACAGTCATCTGTTTGCTGCCTCCTGCTGGGAAGGGGACTTCAAAGCACCCTGGTAATCCCTAATTGCTTGTTCTGAACATTTTGCAAATGCAGTGTTTGAAAGCTGTCTTCATCTCAGAGCCTTTACCAAACCTCTTCCCTATTACAATACAAAAAAAAAATCCAAAACATTTTGCACATTGTCCCCTGGAGCGCAGAAATATTCCTTTGTCATGATTGTTTCCCTTGCTTGCTTTCTCTGTATTTGCCTCTTGTCTTGCAGATAGAGCGTGACCAGTTTTAAGGCCAGGGAGTCCGTTTGTATTGTTTGTTGCATTTTTTTCTTTGTTTCATACAGGATGTAGCTTAGCTAAATCAGACTTTTTTTTTTTTTTAAATAGCTGGATTTCCTATGTACCAGTGTGCAGATCCACCCATAGCACATAGTGGTGGATTTTCATGTCCATCTGGTTTTTTTTTCATCAGTTGTCTGTGGGATGCTTTCCCATCCCAACATAGGTCAGGGTTTGCCCTTAACACTTCCATCCCTTTCCCACCCATACACCTTCATGCAAGACATTGTCTTGCGCCCTGTTAAGAACTCAGTGAGCTCTGTATCCTCCATGCTCCATCCCAAACCATGCTTCTTTCCTTGCCCATGTCAAGGGCTGTCTGTGGCATCCTTTCTTCTGATCCTTTACTGTCCTCTTTCTTTCTATAGTGCTCTTTGTTGGGTTGGAGAGGAAGGCTAATAACTAAGTTAGGGTGCCTGGGGGTGGGTCTGACCTGCTA
The DNA here is from genome assembly GCA_013397725.1 of Rhagologus leucostigma. Classification (NCBI taxonomy): domain Eukaryota; kingdom Metazoa; phylum Chordata; class Aves; order Passeriformes; genus Rhagologus; species Rhagologus leucostigma. Next base: position 1,642,309 of record VZTD01001501.1, on the reverse strand, counting down.
GATAACAGCAGGCCCAGGGAATCATTGCTGCACTTCAGCATAATGCCTTTGATTGTTTCTTTGCATTTTCAGATGTGTTTGCTGGGCTAAGCAGCTGTTAGGGGCTCTGTACAGCCTCCAGTCTCCGTTTCAGGTTTCTGGCTTTCCCTCAATTCGGTAAGACTCTCACCTGGATGACAGAAGTTCTCTCCAGAAATCACTGCACTGCTGACAGGCAGATGGCTTCTGGGATTTCACTGCTCAGCCGCATGAAGCCGACAACTCAGACATGTAGCTACAGCTGTCAGAGCTCAGGTGTTTATGAAGACAGAAAATTGCTGAGTCCAGAGTTGAACCAGCTTTTTTCAGGTTTTAATTCTAAAAGTGACTTCTTACTTTTAACTCCACAAGCCATTTATGATGTTGGCCACAGTATATTTAGTATCATTTGTAAGAAATGCTTTCCATGTATAAGAACAAGCATGCTGGACCAGACCATTCCACCTTAGGGACAGTGACCAGCAGCAGGTGCCTGAGGAAGTGCACAAGAACAGGACAAGCATGATGTAATAATTCTTCAAAATGCTCTATCAGCTTCCAACAATCTGTCTTGAGGCTTTGCTGAATCAGAGCAGTTCTCTTCTTGCTGTAGTGTCTTTTCCGTGCTTCAGTTCTTCCTGCTTTTAGCCCCACTTCATCTCACTTTTAAAAAGATAAAGAAGGGAAACAATACCGGCTGTTTAAATAGATACACCAGAGGGTGCATATTCATAATCTGGGGACCTGGCAAGCTGCAGGAACATCCTTAGTGCTGACACAAAGGGCGAATGGGTCATGCAAGAATAAATTCTCCTGTCAGGGGAAAAATGCTGCTGTTAAATCATGAGACTGTTTCTTATATTATAGGCTACCAGACCTTAGTTTAGACTGTTAGATTCAGTGAGATATCATAAAGAGAAGGAGGATTTTCTTTGTAATTTTAAGACACTTTGGTTTAATACACAAAGTAGGAAACTTAGCATTCCCTTTGTCTTAGATGTTCGGTGAATATATTGGTTGGAGCAGCCAAGTGGCACGCTAACCACCTAACCATGTACTGGGTTGCAGCAGCAAGAATAAGGAAAATCATGTGTTAGAGGAGAACATGGAACATATATTGGTCCTGGGATTTAATTTACATTTCAGGGTTCCAAATGAAAGGAGAAATTAATGGATTAAATCAAGAACTCTAATGGCATTGTATAGTAAATCATGTTTGACACTTCTGGAAAACCTGTAGTTGTGTATTTCTCTTGCTCTGCATGAATTCAAGGCTGTGAAATTAAAGCTGTGTAGCTAACTTGGTGGGATGGGAGACTTATGTGGATCACAGCATGAAGCCTGTTGCTGTTCCTACTGTGCAAGAAAAATATATGTGTAGGTTTACAAGCTATAGTTTAATTTCCTAGTTTTGTTGTTTTGGTTTTTTTTTCAGAATCAGTTTTCTCATCTAGTTGTATAAAGATAGCTAACAATGAAATTATTTGTATCGGTAAGTATTTGCATAGATATTGTACTAACCTTTATGCACCAACATGTATTAAGTACTTCATTCCTACATTTCTAATGTCTGGTTACACCTCAGGTTTTGGCACTTAATTACAGCCTTGAGTCTCCCATGCACATCCCAGCTGTCTCTTTAGGGTATTAACAGTAGTGATGTGACTCTGAAGAAATCAAGAGTTATCCAAGAGGCTGCAAGAATAAGAGAACAGGAATTTCAAAACACGAATTCTGCAGATAACAGTTCAGGAAAGGTATAGACAGTGGGTGCAGTTTAATTTGCAGTCATAACAGTAAATTCTTCCTGTTTCCAACCAATGGTGTCACTGCACTAAACTGACATGTGATTGCATGTGTTGACACAGTATATTCAGATGCTGGTCATGACCATCTGAAGGAGATATTTTCTCCTGCTCTTCTGCTCAGCAGTGCTGCTTGTAGAGCAATGTCCCATTGGATTTAAAAGAAAGTGCTAAACTGGGCATTGGTTTTGAGAACTGGTCTACAGCAAGTGTGGCAATTATGCCCTCTTGGGGCATTACTGCACTTGATGATTCAGAAGCACCTATGGTATTACATTTTATTAGATTCCACTGGTTTTGGAAGGAACCAACCAGCTGGTTCCCTGTAAATAAGAACCCTTGGCATTTTTTCTCGGAATGACAGCTTAATTGTCTCAAACTGCTGGAATGCAGAGAAGCAAAACAAGAATCAGTTAGACAAGCTCTAACTTGCTTGGAAACTATCAGTGTTTGTTTCCTGACTCTCAAACTCATCCTTCTCTCTGTGTCCAGCCCTGTAATTCGTACCTGGTCCTACTCCAGTAGCACTCAGAGCATACACCTTTTTTGAGGGAAGGAGTGGATAGCAAGTTCTTCCCTCTGCTTCACTGCTTGCTGGGACACATCATCTTGCTTTGTCATCTTGTAACAGTGTCTTTGGTGTATTTGTGTTCGAATCATGCAATATTTCTTGTATGAAAAGAAGACACATAATAGCAATTCTACAGCAATAGAATATGTTTTGCGTACAGTTGTCAGAGTAAGGAAATGGATAATATGTCTGTGAAACACCTCACAGATTAAATCCAGGGGGATGTCTTATCCTTTTTCAAGCTTTGTTTAAGGGACAAATGCAGACTGTTTTGTGTCTGCCCTCCATCAAGTTCCTCCATCCACCTGCCAGAGAATCTTTAAAACCTGTCATCATCTCAATAAGGAATTTATGTTATGATTGCAGAAAAGATGTTCTGGATGTATATATGTATTCCTCTTAGCTCATGAAACCAGGATAGGAACAGTTTTACATTTGTGCAGAGTGGTGAGCAGAACAGGGCTGCAGTTTTGCCCAGTTTTGTCACTAGAATGTGCAAAATAAGAATCCTAGAATTTGGTATCAGGACTATCAAAACATTTCTATTTTAGGAAAGCATCAGCATGCAGATGGTATTCGACCACATACTACTCAAAGAATCATGATTTTCCTTCTTTTCCTTGTTCTAGAAACAGCACGTGTAATTCTTCAACCTTTGATGAATCTGAAGAGTGGCAAGTTGCTCAAGATGCTGAGATATGCTTGTTGAAGTCAGGAGAAATCATGTAAGCACAACAGTTTCATTGCTGTAGGTGAAAGCATAAAGGCTGAGCTCAGATATCAGCTATGTGAGCACAAGCTTTGCAGGCTCCTGGAGGAGCTGATCACTTGTGTCCCAGAGTAGAATTTGGTCTGAGGAGGATGAGAGGGTGTAACTCAACCCCACAGAGCAGCACCAATGAGCCAGGTCCTCTCTCTTCAGTCCTAGGACACTTCAGTGCAACTGCGGAATGAGAAGGTAGATGTAGGTCCACATCACACGAGAAAACATTTCCTGTTTTTATTGCAGGAGTTGCTGTCAACAGGAAGGAGGTCTAGGGCTGTGCAGTTCTAGCAGTCTCTGAAAGAAACTGCAAGGGCAAGTCAGAGAATGCAGGTCTAGTTGGACTTTTACCTAAGGGAGGGAATTGGTGGCCTTTTGGAGCACGTATCTGTTACTTATTGGTGGTTTCCCAGTGTGTCTTGCCTGCTCTGGTTGATACATGCCATAGCATAAAATGTTCACCTAAGCCTCAGCTCAAGCCCTGTGTGTACTGTGTGTGCACAGTTCTCTGCTTGTGTCCTGCTCTGAAAGTCATAGTTACATGCAGTACTGATAGAGCATGTCACTTGCACAGCCAAGGAAGGAATCCAATGTATGGAAATGCACATGACTTAGAGAAATTCACCTTTGCTCACTGTCCCCTTAAGCCTAGCTTTGAAATTTTGCCTTAGTTGTGGGGAAGGTTTTAAACTTTTGACTGCAAGGAGATAAATTAGTCCATGTTTCAACCTTGTTGCTGCTGTTCAGAGATCCAGGTAAATGAAGTAATAACTAAAATCATAGCTGGCCTGTAAGGCAAGACCAAGAATGATATTTAGTATATTAAAATCAAAGGTCACCTGAGACACCACAGGACTGTGCTTTACTCTGATTTCACTGACTTGCAAACTATTTATTTGGCCTAAAGAGTGACAGATTAGATTAGTTTTAGTTAGGGTAATGTAGGTGAGATTCACGGCTCTTAGAAATTACAGGTTTTCCATGAAGAAAGTAACCAGTGTTCTCTTGCTTCAGGACCTCACTGCTTGCTGTCTTAAATAGATACCAGAATGAAGTCAGCTCATATAATGCTGTAGGACTCAGCATCATTAAGATGCCAAGAACTTCCTTTTTAACTGGAAATATTTTGAGTCAGTTTTTTCGCAGCTTGGTTGGGTAAAACAGACCCAGATGTAGTGTTAAGCCCTTTCGGATCAGAGCTGCTGTTCACATTCCATCCACCTGTCCCCTGTGTACTCCTGATCCCTCCTGTTTCCTGTGCACATTTTTATATTCACATAGGAAGGTGAATAAACCAGGTAACTTATTTTTTGTTTAAAAAGAACAATAGAGGGCAGCACTCCTGTCTTATTGTAGTAACTCTAAAAAGCTTTATTCCAGCACTGGTTTTCTTTAGTTGAAATGAAATAAATAAGTGAACTAAATCCGCATTTGCCAGAGCAGTGAAGGTTCTTAATATCAGTCAGCTTTTTTGTAGTTTTTGCCTTCTTCTAACGCTGAATTTTCATGCATCTTGTGGACCTGTCCCAAATATGCTCTGGGGTCTACGGGAAAAAGATGGAAAATAAAAAACAGTGATTAGTGGTTCTGTCTGAGTAAGTGGATTGGATCTCAACTGGATTCAAGTAATCATATTTTTCTCCCTCACAGGATCAAATTACCCCTTACAGTAGAAGAGATCATGAATTTTGGAGAAAGCAACAGAGAGCTGTTCATTAAATCCAGCACCTACAGTATCATTCCCATCACTGTTACAGAGATGGGCCTAACAATTAGCTGGATCTTCTCATCAGACCCCAAAAGCATATCCTTCAGCGTTGTCTACCAAGAATCTGAAGACACACCGTTGGATCAGTGCAAAGTAAGGCCTTTGTCTCCTTACTGCCTTAGAGGTTGTACTGTTCTGTGCTCACCCAGCCTACAGGAATTGACAAGTATTGCTAGGAGGTCTTCACCAGAATGCCAGTTGCTATTAAGGATTTGTTTCTCCAGTTAAACTGCAATTCTGCTAAAGGCAAAGCTACATCTTTAATTATTTAATGTTGCCTGCAAACGTTGAGTTGAAAAACCCTCTAGCTCCTATTGGTTGCATCTGAAATTCACCCACTATTACTAAGCAAAAACAAAAGTCCATGTCTGCAAAATTCTTTTTTTTCTCAACTTCACATATTTTGTAAACTCTTTAAGGCTGATTTTGCCAGGCTCTTCAGCAGAAGCCACAGGGAAACAGATATATTGCTTGGGTTACCTACATTTCTTACAATGAAACATATACTTAAGTGCCTTGATGGTGTGCGAAATCTCTTTGCCAGTGCCCAAGGTACCTGGTTTTATATGTGCTGTCCATATTTCATGAGGATTATGGGTTAAGTGAATCTGTTTTACTCAACTAATTGCAAAGTTTTGCTGAAGACAATGCAGCTGTCGGTTTAATCCACCGTGGTAGGGTGAACTCTATGGCTGTGATTTACTACGGGAATAAGACATTTATATAGCTTGTGTTAATTCACTGCACGGTTACTAACTCCATGTAAAATATCTCTTTTTCTTAATCTGAAAGCTGAATGAAGTGTGACTGCTGCTTTTGTCTTGATATATTTGGTAAAACTTCGTGTTTTATAGGGTCATCCTTGGTCTATGTCAGCTGCTCTTCTGACAGCTGTGCTAGGGTTTTACAGCAAGACACACACAGAGCCACAGATACACACACTTGTGCTGTAAGCTGAGAATAACAATTAAGACTTGCTGAGAAAGCTTATTTTATACAGAGAGTATAAAAGCATATATTAAAAGATATATTTAGCTAAATCTTGCTCTTGGGTATATGGATTTAACGTACCACTTGCTGAAGTTAATAAAGTTTCTTAGATTAACATTTAAAAGTTCAGGATTTGATTTTATCTCTAAAGCAGAGATGAATTGCCATAGGTTAATGCTGTAAAGATATAATCAAAGGAAAACAAATGTCTCACTGTGAGATTTTAGTTTGGGTAGGTTTTTAATGCTAATCAGTTAATTAGTTTTGCAGGTATATATGCACTTTGGGAGTTTCAGGGTGGCTGAAATCAAGGTTTTCTGAAAGAAAATGTCAATTTATAGGGCAAATAGCAAATTACATTTTGATTTGTATTGAATTCCAGGTTCTTATCCCAATGACTCGCTGCAACTCTCATAAGGAAACTATCAGAGGACAAGTGAAAGTCAGAAACTCTGGAATCTACACGCTGATATTTGACAACACATTCTCTAGGTAGGTCCTAGCCAGGTGTAAAAGGTGAAATAAGCTTGATTTTACCGACTGTGGAACTCATCACATGTACCATTATTCTGCCATTCAGAAGTAAATATAAGAAATTTTTCCTCTCTTGCCAAGAGTAACCCTAACCCTAATCCTTCAAGACTGAGTTTTGGTTCTTGTTCTTGTTTGGTTTTTTTTCCTACCCCCACAGAGGAATTCCACTCTTCTTTCTGAACCTCTGGGAGGGTTAACAGAAGTAAGCAAATCATTTGTGACTCATTCCAAGACAGTTTAGTCAGGATTGTCATCTTTTTAACAACAAACCTGACGGCCCTTGCACAGGCATAGTTCTTTTTGACAACAGTCAATTTTTTGCCCAAGTATAAACTGAAAGACTGAATACACTTTTAAGGCTTCCTCTCTTATTGGCTTCAGCTAACATGATCTTTTTGCTCTCTTTCTTTCCTTGACAGGTTTATCTCAAAAAGAGTGTTTTATCACTTGGCTGTAGAGCGACCTGTCATCTATGATGGAAGTGATTTTCCATAGCCTTTACTATACTGTGTATTTTTAATTAAATTTTTAAGATATGCTATTATTTATGTACATGTAAGCATCCTGATTACCACTGTGGTTGAAGACTTTGAAACTATGCAGTAGTTCTAATGCACTTACAAGGAGATGTGTACACTAAAAAACGGAAGCCTTTTCAGGAACACTAATGGTTCTGTACTGTGTACAGATTGCTGAAAAGCCATGTTGTTTGGTTTAACAGGTCAATAATAACCAATTTTTTTTTCAGTGGGGAGAAGATTAAGTGTGGAGGTGTCTAAATGCAAACTGAAATTCTCTGCTGAAAATCGAGCTATTTTTCTTCCAAAAATATCCTTCAAAAGGAAATGTAAAGAAAAATGCCTATTTTTGACCTCTTCACTGAGGTGTAAACATTACCATTTCTGTTCTGCTGTACTGCTCTTACAGTCAGAGCAGCAATTATGCAATACTTCAATCTTCACAGGCAAATACTGTAATCCATCTAGAATTTTTTATCTTTTCCAAGTTTTATAAGCAGCAAACCATAGGAGTTTTATACTTTTTGGGCTAAGATTTGGCAAGTCTTAACTGGCTTTTTAAAATGCTTTGGCACTGAATACCAGTTACAAAATAATAAACACGAAGCAGCAACTCCTTTCACTTTGGCTCACTGTACTCTGTACGTTGGCCCATGGAACCCAGTTCTTATGGTGAGCACCAGTGGCAGAAAGCAGAGCGTCCCCTGTGGAATAAAGCACTGCTCACTGGATGATTTTGGGAAGAGGAGCATTCCTTTTCCCTGCCTTAGCACCTTAGTCATCAGCATTCACAGGAAAGCACAGTTTCTAAGGAGATCAGCAGCGTCTCTCTTTCTAAACCACGTGGAAGGCAGCAATAGTGTTTGAACCGGTCTCAAAACATCCATCCAAAACGGAATGCATATCGAGGCCTGGTGAGCTCTCCACCCAATGGTGTTAGTGTATTCTGTCCCTTTCCTAACCCTTGCAGTTGCCCTATCCAACTGCTAACTTTCCATCTCAAATTTGGGGGCTGTTAACACTGCCTTCTAAAGGAAGACTGGGTTCTCACTTACACAAATTTCTATGCAAACCATCTGCTTTATGTATAGAATTTCAGCTTTTTGTCAAAATACCTGAAAGTGGATTTTTCTGTATTAAAAACCTGTCTTCCAATAGAATGGCAAAACATTTGGCAGGAGAATGAAGAAAAGCTCTTTCTCCCAACCAGCCCTCCTCATAATTTCAGAGTGTCTGATTTCTCATGTTACTGTTCTCCCAATGAAACCTCAGGCCTGGAGGGTTTTAGTGCAGCAGTCGGGAGAAGACCAGCACAACCTGTGAGGAACCTGGTAGAGACTTGGTGGAGCTGTAGCTGGCATACAGGGGTCATGGTGGGAAACAGAAAATAAAGCATGAGGGGAAAGAAGAAAAAAGGGCAAGCCTAAGCTGAAGCAAATGGTTTGGGGAAGGGAAAGGAGCAAACTTATAAATGTAAAAGCAAGGACAGGGAATTGGAGGAAGGAGCTCACCTAGGGAAGGTGGTCAGGAGAGGCCAGCTGGTGTTTATGTATTGCTGGTCCAATCCAATACCCATACGGGATCTCCCACACCAAAAGACTGGTTGTTTAAAAGGTGGAGATCACAAACCAAGTGTTGGACATTTACATAGGAGCAGCTGAGGCAGAGGGAAATTTCTGATCATAGGAAAGAAAAGAATTGCAGATAAAGCTAAAGGTTGCTCATAATTTGTTCCAGTTGTTAACAATATATAAATAAAGTGATCTTGAAAAAGATTGAGAAGAATAACTACTTTTCATGGAGCACCTAGGATTTAGGTCGCTGGCTCATCGATAGCATTCCCTTGCCTTCAGCCGCCTTCTGCCCCATGGTGGTGGTGTGCTCCCAACCCTCTGCCAGGCAGAGTGGTCAGTGGAAGGTGCAAGCTCCTGAGGGCTGCAGTGCAGCTGAGCCCTGACCTGGTTGTGTGCATGAAAATGAGATGGACGAGAGACTGACATGGGCAATAAACAGCAATAAATGGCGTCGATCGGTTCATGAATGACAGCATATTTCAGTCTTGAAGCTATGTTTTATACTTAATTAGGCAAGAAGAGATTATTTATTGCTTAAAAATGGAGTACTGTGTACCAATATGCTATGCAATTTTACTGAGCTTTTACTGAAGTCTGCTGCAGTTTTCTTTTAAGCTTTTAGGTGTGGTTTTTAAAAGCATTTTGCTGTTGTTTACTTAGAATACTAATCTTACTGGGCTATCTTTCTTAAAATGCCAAATGTAAGGTAAAGGGACACTGTCAAGCATCTTCAGCTGAAATATGACATCTCTGTTCAAAAGTATTTGAAGTCTCTCTATTCAAAATTATTTGACAGCCTTGCCTCTTGATTTCCTCTCCACATCCAGTTCCTGACATTTTTTCATCCTGTGGAAAATATTTTTAAGCCCCTTGCAACTCTTAAAATAATTGTGTCCATATAGTAAGCCAGATGTTTCCCTGGAGTTCTCTCATGTAGACAGTCCTGAGACTGGCTGAAGCCTATGTTTGGGAGAAGGGGAGTAAATCCACTGGTTTGTGTTCATCTAGCATTTGAGTCTTTATGGTCCCTTTTCTTCAGGTTTTCCTGCCCAGTGAGAGTAATTTTATGGCTTTTTTTTTTTCTCTTTCAAAGAGGACTAAGAGTGGGAGTCAGAACCTGTAGTTTAAAGATGAAAAGAAAATGTTTGCTTCTGACCAAAGACAAAGTTTCAAATGATGAAATATCAGGCTGGTAAGGTACAAGCGAACAGGAGTGCAGCTGTTCAAGGAAGCTACCCAGGAGCAGTAATCCCATCATAACAGCTGGAAGAGGCTGTGCAGAGACAGTAAAGAACCTGACACTAGTACAGACCTTTTGTTTGAATGTCCCAGACAGTTTATTACTGGAAAAGTGGAAACTCAATAAAGGACTTTGCACAAGTGCAGGCTTGTGCAAGAGATTATTTTATTGTGCAAGAGATTTTTTCATTCAAGCACTTCATTCCTCCATTCACAAAATGCTTTTTCATGTGAGCTATGCCAGCAATGCTGAAAAATCTGTTTATTTATAGGTGCTCAGGTGATTTGTTGAATTGGGCTTTTTATTATCTGCAGGAATGCAGTTAAAACAAAAGAAATATTTACAATTGATCATGAAATTAGTTAAAGGAGATGTCACATTCATAGGACAAAGAGATTATTTATGACCACATTGTGGTCAGCATAAGCAATTGGATGTTTTTCCTGGGTGCTGGAAAGGGTAAGGAGATATGGAGGGTAAGATTTTTTGTTATGAAGAGGTTTATGCGAAGGAAAGAATGTAGTTTCTTCAAGAAAATGACGGTGTTCCTTTACTCAACATTACTCAAATGTTTTTTTATGAAAGATGTATTGCACGAGAGTGTACCACGTTACAAAATAGCAAAGCTACAAAAGCCTGACTTCTTTCCTAAAACTGAAATTGCACTATAGTTTTAATTATGCTCAATCACTGAGGTTGTAACTTGTTCAGAAGCATTTTTTGGTCTTAACTGCCAAAGAATTGCAAACCCAGTTCACATAAAACTTCCTGCTCCAGATATGGGAAAAATCATGTATACCAGTGTCTGTACAGTTACAGAGATGTAAACGGTTGTGTGTTGGAATGTTTCTTGATGCTTTTTTTCCCCTTTTTTAACCTCAGGAATTTAAAAATAAAATTCTTTATCATTGCGAATGTGTGTCCCTTTTCTGCCTTATAGAGCTAACTTTGTGTGGGAGAAAAATCTGATGATTGTATGGTCTACTTGGGGTTTTTATGAAATTCAAGGTTATCCTCATATTGTGCCATCCCCTCATTTCAAAGCTACAATTACCAATAGAAGTTTCAGAGCATCTCGGGAGGCATCTGGAGTCCTGGCTCCACATTCAGAAGCTTCCCTCTAGGAGAGTCTCCAGCAAAGCCTAATCTGGAGTACGAGTGACCTGCAAAGAGTGAGTTTTACATATACCCATTTACATGTGTAAGTGACCGTACCTTGGTGTACCTCAGCTCTGCAGGGAAATGCTGCAGCCATTGAAAGTCTTTGTGTCCATCTCCAATAATGCATTTCTATTCACACTGCGTAATACCTCCTCCCTTGGTGCTAGGGGAAAGGCTCTCCCAAACCTACTTCTGCCTTATGTTTCTCAGTCTGCACCCCAAGAACAGGCCTTGGCACACACAGGATAACATTTTTCTATGGGGACCACAAGAAAAGCTACCACAAGACAGTGGTATCCTCTGCATTAGTCCTTGAAGTGTCACAGGGACACTTTGAAGTCCAAATATAATAATAATTCCTGTACTCTCACACCCTTCCGTCACTTTCCTGCTCTCTAGAAGAGGTGCTTCTATGAAGATGTCTCTGTTTCAGGCAGAGCAAGCACCATGGAGGCAGGTTTGCCTGCAGAGAGTGAACGTTCCTCATGTGTTCTCCCAGCTTCCTCCCCTTGTACCACAAGCAGGTTGGTGCCATGCTACGTGACTGCCTGCACCACGGTGACAACGCAGCACTTGGAGCAGAGATGAGTTCAGCTGCCCCTTCAAAGCAAATCAACAGCATAGGAGACTACAGCCCAAAACTGGGAACATCTAGGAAAAAATGGCCTTAAAGAGAGGGGAGGGGAGCCAAGCTATGGAAGATCTCAGGCCTCTCCCAGGACTTCCAGCAACTGCTCGGTGACCATCCTGCTAGAGCTGTGCATAAAGTGTGAGCGGAGTCCCATGGGACAGGTGAGGGACCATGGGGCAGGGGAGCCAATACCCTTTGCCTGGGAGGAAATCTCCAATCCCAGAAGAGAGCATCAGTGAAGGATGGGTACACCCTAGTGAGGCACAAGAGGGACTGTGGTAGGATAAACCCAAGTAAAACATCAGGGCAGAGGGACAGAGGAGCTCAAGGAGGGCTTGACCAGCTGTGCTGCTGGCAGATGGAGGCCCCCAGGAGATGGAAGAGGGAGTAATGGCAGAAAACACCTCCATGACTGAGTCCTTGCCGTGTGCTGGCCAACAGCAAGGGGTGGTGACAAGGCTGCAGCCAGAGGGGCGCTTGGAAGCAGCTTCCCCTCGAGTTTGTGTGGTGAGAGCAGCCTGGGGAGCCACCAGCAGCTGCTGGACCACAAGCAGACGTGGTAGAACAAACCCCAAGAGGGAAAACCGCCCGCCCCCAGGGAGGTTGGGCTACCAGCTTCCCCTGACAAAGTGATGGGAGCAGCATGACTCAGAGCAGGATGCTCATGACCCAGGGACAGCCTTCCCCCCCAGACTGCTGCAAGTTCATTGCCGTTTCACCACCCTCAGCAGTTTCACCTGCTGATGGAGCATGAATATTTCCCACTGTGTTTTGGGGACTGAAGAAGCTTTACTTTCTCTGAGATGGCCATGAAGTTCAAGTTCCTGGGGCTGGTGAGATGCTGTGCAGGGGAGGGGAGCTTGCAGCAGCTAAGGTTTGCACACTTACTTGTTTGCATAACTGGAGAGCTCTTTTTGGGCCAGGAGAACACTGTGTAGGAGCACCACCACCCCCAGCCTCAGGAAGGGGTAGTGGGGCTGAGCTGCTGTGGGGAAGCATCTGCCCCCAGCATGGTCCCTCCTCTCCTGCCCTCAGAAACCTGCCCTGCCTCCCCAGACTGCACCCCACCCCTCGCCTCAGGGTGCCTGTGGGGTTCTCAGCTGCAGCTTCCACACCACAAGGGTTAGATAAGTGAAATAAACCCTCTTATCAAAGCTTTCCTTTGGACTCTCTTGAGAGGGTAAATGCTGTGATTGCAAACAGGTTATGTGTATGGATCTGAACCGGGAAGGATGTGTGGGCAAGAAACAACCAGTTCGTCCCCTTGGTGTATATGGCAATGCCTTTATTTAACAGAATTTTGGGTTCTGTTTGCTGAGCACAAACTGCAAAATGCCCCCAAACCTTTCTTACACATACAGTAAAAAATATGTACATCTTTGACCATTTTTCTTCCTAAGGAAAAGGTAAAAAATCCTAATAAATGCATATGAAACTTGAACCCCATCTGTCCAGGTGTACCCTATTAGCCAGAAAAGCAGCATCAAAATTTGCATAAAGCTCTTGTTTATCAACATGCTTTAATGATAAATGCACAATGAAAACCCTTTTTCCCTGGAAGATCTAAGTATCAGAAGGCAAACCAGGTTAAATGAGATTATTTAAAACAAAGCCTCGTGAGCAGTACATCCTGCAATTGAAGAGTGGGAGGTGCAGGCTGGGGTCAGGCAGGACAGGCGATGCCATGTCCTTGCGAGGGGATGAGCGAGGGGGAACAGATAAATGATGCCCTGTGGGCTCGGGTTTTGGGGTGCGTTACAGCACACCACTTTTGGGAATGGCAGCCTCCACAAACTGATGTCTCATTCCAAATTTCATTAGGTTTGACACTTAATTACTCCCTGTCTTGCTGGTCCTAGTTTAAATATATTTTCCAAAGATATTGGTGCATAACTGGCAGTCAGTTGAACCATGGGTTTGGTTTTTGTGTTCTGGTTTATGACAGCTTTGCACCATACAGCAAATATCCCTGGGACAGACAACTCAGTGTCTCTGAAGCCCTTAAATTTTATATTGTGCGGGGTGATTTGTTTCCAGTATCAAAACAGGAGCCATGGCACCTGACATCCCACAGCAAAAATACAGGAGAAAACAGATCATATTCTGCAATGACCACTTTATGTACATGAACAATTGGCTTTTCTTTGCAAGAAAAACCACCTATGCAGCCAGAGTGGCATTTGCCCAGGCACAGAGAGCAGCATTTGCTCACTGCAACAAACCAGTGTCAGAGCTAAAGGCCATTCTCTTCTAAAGGGGAGGGGATCTGGTGTAGTAATCTGGCAGGGCTCCCGAGTCAGGCCACCCTCATAGGGCAACCTGGTATGACAGCAAAGGAAGGCTGAACCCCCTCCTGCTGCTCCCTATGGACAGAACGCTTCATCTGCCTCTGTTGCTGCCATAGCTGGGTTTATCACCTCCCTGTGAGACTTGTTATTTCAGGTTGTGGTCTGAGCTGCAGATGGGCCAGCTATTTACAGCTGTCACAAAGATAGCTTTTGACCTCTATCAGTTCTGTTTATAGCAGGTATGGTTCCATTTTGTTCCCATCTGCCAAACGTTTCCTGTCCTCTCAGTCAGCAACCCTTGGTGGGGTCCTGCATGTCAAGGACAGGCCCCCAATCCTTCCTCCTCCTCTGGCATAATCTTTGGGGTATACAGGTGGTTTCCAAAAAGCTTTGTGCTTCTCTGGAGAGGAGAGGGTGAGGACTAACTCACAGCACAACTTTGCAAGGAGGGGACATAACAGAGGAGGTCCAGTGAGTGTTGAGGGTCAGGGAGTTCCTCACCTGCCGCCTCCCCAGCATGGCAAAGGACCAGTTTGAGCTGTGTTCCTGGCTGTCACAGGCAGAGGAGTGCTCCGGGCCCCTGCTCCAGCAGCAGCCACAGCTTTGTATCATCCTGCCCAGCGCCATCCTGAACCGCTCACCAGCGAAGACATAGAGGAAGGGGTTGAGGCAGCTGTGGAGGAAGGCAATGCTCTGGGTGACCTGCAGCCCGATGTCCAGCTGGTTGGCAGCCTGACAACTGTGCACCACCCCGGTGTAGGTCTGGATGACTTTGACCAGCAAAACAATATTGTACGGTAACTGAGAGAGGAGGAAAGCGGTGATGATCATGGTGATGATCTTCAGTGACTTCTGCTTTTGGGATCTTTTTGCTTGTAGGAGGGTGTTGATGATAAGGGCATAACAAATAACCATGACAAGGAGAGGGAGGAAGAATCCTATGATGACTTTCAAGGCCAAGACCGTAACTCTGAAGATCACGCTGACATTTGGTGGGTACATAATTTTGCAAACTCTTACATCACCCACCTGCATGCTCTGGCTGTAAATGATTTCTGGGATGCACAGGCTCACAGATGTCAGCCAGACAGCCAGGCACATGAGCTTGCTGTGCAGGAGCCACCTTCGCTTACAAGTCTTAGCTTTCATTGCCTGGACTATAGTGATGTACCTGTCAAAGCTGATGCAGGTTAGAAGCAAGCTGCAGCCATAGAAGTTGATCTTATACATGCTGTTGACGACTTTGCACATGAAGTCCTTGAAGATCCATGCATCGGAAGCAGCCTTGGCCCAGAAGGGGAGGGTGAAAAGGAGCAGGAGGTCGGCGATGGCCAGGTGCAGCAGGTACCGATCCATCATGCTCCTCCTGAAGTGGTATTTGCAATAGACAAGCACGACCAAGGCATTCCCCACTGTGCCCACAGCAAAGATGAGCCAGAAAAACACTGGCAGGAAGGCTTGAGTGAACTGCCTGACCTGCCTCTTGTCACACATGAAGTCTGTGCTGTTCACTGGGTTTTCACACAGGGACAGCACCATGCTGTCATTCGTGTAGTAATCCAGACTACTCTTGCCAGGATGTGTGACCTGCAATAGGACATCTAGTAAATTTGTGTTGAGAGGCTCAGTAAAGAACACATTTACCCCTCTCCACCAGATGCAGTTGAAGATGCCTAATGTATTCCATTTACATGAGAAAGCGCAAAGGCTACCAGTGAAACAGGGTGTTTCAGATTGCTTGAGGTGTGCAGCACAGCAGAGATTTATAAAAATGACCCATTGAGTAAGACACTCTACAAAAGAGCAGTTCACGACGTCCAGCCAACGTCAGTTATTAAAATGGTGGTGAAAGCATTATCTCTGTCAGATAATTCAAAACATGGTTTGCTTGGCTTCAAATACATAACAAAAGGCAGAATGCCCAGCTTGGAAAGAGGTGGAGAAGAAGTCGTTGCGTTACTGCTACGTTGGGATGTACCAGTGGCTCGAAAGAGGCAGAAAACTGATGGAGGCAAAGGAGGGGGGGGAAGGAAAAGGAGATGAACAGTGCCATAGCTGTATACTCACTACACTTGCAGCTGCCATCTTCAGCCAGATCGCTTCTCAGTCCTGAAGGAACCTCCGTAGCCTGGAGAGGAAAGATGGGGGAAAACAACTGATTTGAAACAACTCTGAAGCAGGACTGTGACTCTTTTCCTTCTACTTCTTCTTCTTCTACCTTTAATAGAAACCTCAACTCTTTGAAACAACTCTGGCCGGAAGACAAACAAACCACACAGAAATTGATGTTGCTGATTTGAAATATTTAGCTATTTCCATTTTACAAATTTACATTTAGCCTACATTAGGTCTTCAGCTTCTCTATGGCACTATGCTGATTAAGTCCTTCGATGTACTACAGTCACTGCAATCTCATTTTTAACAAGCTGTAGAATCCCCAGTGCGCACATGTAAAAAGTAATCTAAAAGCTCTGTATCTTGCAAAAGATTCATGAGAAAAACTGAAATGTGTCTCTTAAATTATCTAGCAACTACAAAGGAAAGGTACCCGGCTTTAGCAGTACTTTGCAGTCTTAAATATTTTCATCCACTGCAGCAAGTGATTAATCTCTGCCTGCAACTTCTCTTTCTTATCTGTGAGTTTAGGCACAGTGCTCATTGCCGTTGGCCTGCAAAGCTGATCATTAAGCCCCAGAAAACAGGAAAATATTGGATTTTTCTGCTGCAGATTGCTTTTCTAGCCAGTCCACCATCACAAAAGGTAGTTGATCCTGGTGGGCCTGATGCAAGACACATGCACCTAAGTATTCAACATGTTCTGCACCAGCTTCTCCAGAATAATGCCTGGGGATGAAGCCTGGCGACAACACAAGATGGGTCAGTGCTACTGGGGAACTTCAACTAGCACAGACCTTTCCTCCAGACCCCTTCAAAAGCAGCTCACATAACCGAGAGGTCGCCTTGCAGAGACCCCAGCAGAAGCTGGATGGAACCAAACCTCCTCCATGGGGAAGTGGCGCATGTTCACGCTCTGGCTTCCCTCTGGCTCCTCGCTGGGGCTGACTAAAAGCACCTGTTGTTGTGCCCAGTAGCAGGCAGTCAGTGAGCTCCTGATTTCTCCCCAGAACTCACTTCTAACATGTCATTGCAGCATCTGCTGAAGGGTACAGAGCTGTGCATCCCCAGAGAGCTTTTTTATGTTATTTTCTTCTAGCTGTCAGACCTACCTTAAATTGCAAAGAAAAAGATCATTGTATCTGGGCCAGTTTGGTGGGGGGAAAAAAAAAGGTGATTTGTAATTCAGTTTCCTTTCCATGGAGGCTGCTTGTGGGAAAAGGAGACATGAATAGCGGAGGAGTGGGGGGACTCATTGGGACAGCTGCTGCAGGGGAGTCAGCCTGGATGTGGCACTCAGGAGTCATGCTCTGCATGTAATGTTTGCTCTTTACACCTACAATTAACCTTTGAGCTTTTTTGCAGGCGGAGGTGAGAATGTGCTTTTGGGGTCTCAGCCTGATTAGACCTGTCACAGACTGTTCACTCTGTGGTTTTCATGTTTTAGGTGGCTCAAACACAGGTGGCAATCTTCTCTTTCTTTTATTTTTATTTCGTTTTTTTTTCCTGGTAAGTTCTTTCTATACCAAAGGGACAATGTCTCATACCATCATTTTTCTGCTCATGTGCATCATCTAGCACAGGGCAAATCAGAGGTTGCTCGTAGGCTGTGTCCTGCTGCAAAACACTTTCACTGGGGAAAAAAAAATATCCTTGAACAAGAACTGGGTGCCTCTGGGGATCCGCCAGTGGCTTCTTGAGAGGCTGGGACAGGAATGAGGAGCCAGGTCTAGTCCTGCCCGCTCCAGATTAACCCACGGTCACAGCTTCCCCCTGCTGTCTGCCAAGGCTGCCAGCAGGCAGGAGCCAGGATCACAGGGTCTGTGCCATGCCCCGCAACACCAGGTGCTTTGCAAGCAACAGCAAAATGGAGCAAAACAAAAGTATGCCACCTTCAAGAGGAAAGGCTTGGCTATTCCTGCTGCAGAAAGTGGGGAGACCCAGGGCAGGACGGCAGGCAGTCACATGAAGTCCCTGCTGGTGGCACATCTTTATGTGACAACCATCCAGAAGAGTATGGCAGGAAAGACTTTGAAGAGGAAGGCAGTGAGACGTGGTTAATAAAAGTATGAACTTGCACATCCTATTTCTTCTTTCTGGTAAGCTGGCATGCAAATGATGCTGATTTAAGTTCCCCTCTCTGCAGGAAGTCTGAGCACCACGGGGTTTTGCTTTAATGATGGTGTTCAGCTGTGACCAATGCTCATTCAACTCACACTTCAAGGAAATTTCCAAATTGCACTTCGAGTTCAGTTCCAGTTACGGAAAAAACAGTGATTCTGGCTAGGGTTTGGGTTGGGCTCTGCTGTCGCTTGGCACCATGCTCATGTCAGCAGCAAGGCATCTCCTTCCAAGGGGAAGAGGCCCAGGATGCTCAACTGCAAAATCTCCCCTAAGGTGTCTGCATATCTCTAATAATTGGTTGTCATCTTGAAACTCTTCATGAAATGGGCATAGGTCTGTATGATGATACCAGTGCACAGCACTTGGCTTCTTTCACCTCCTGGGCCATCCTCTAGGAAAAGAGAAGTGGGGGAGCAGATCTCAGCCAAACCCCAGGGCACCTGCCAAGGAAAACCCAGGTGTGAAAGCACAGGTGCAGCATCTGGGATTAGGGATGAGTTACTCTGAGCTTGCAAATGGCTGCCTGACAGTGGATCCATGGTAATTATCCTTCATGGAAGCTAGTTTGGCCCTTGGTATAATGCAAGCTGATTCAGCACTAGGAGAGTTACATTAACTGCAGTAGGGTAAAGGCATGCCTGTGGGTAAAGCCTCTGATGCAAAGGATCTTCACATCCTTTGGTCTCTCCTTTGTGAATCTGAGCCCTAATGTTCAGGATTCAAGTGACTATAATCAGTCACTTTAATTAGTTTAATTCTCCCTGGAAGCCAAGTAAAATGTATAATTTAACCCACTACTTTATACAGCCAGTCCCACTGCACTAAAAGCCCCTGGGGCAGATAAACCTCCAGACCAGAACATGGGCAGCTGCTCATGCTGTTCATTACTTTCCTGCCACATGCCATTTGTTAAGTGAGTGTTGCTGACAACAGCAGCTTTTTTGCCCCTCAGAGTGGGAACAGAAGCAGAACAGTGTGAATGTTAGTCTCGTACCAAATTTCTGCCAAACTGGTTCCTTATTTGTATCCTCACTCAATGCCATCCACAGTTAATTCCTTTCAAGCAAAACCAGAGACAATGCAGTCAGTTCTTGCAATACCAGCATGCATTGTGAGATAACTTGTGCTTGCCCCTCAGCTCATACTGGTGGAAAACTAAGTATCTCTGTTTTCCTTACAGACTGCTTTCATGTTCATCAAGAGAACTTGCAAGTGAAACACTGTATTTTTCGTTTTGTTTAAAGTGAGAAAATTAAAACCACCGGCATTTCTTCTATGTTGTCTTTTTAACTTCAGGGTGCTCAATATTAAGCACAACTTGGGGATGATTTTTAAAGCCCTCATTTATTGCAGGTACTATAGGTAAGAGAAGTATTTAGCTTGATGTACTGATCAGGTGCTGGAAAGATTTTGCAGAAACAGAACAAAACCTGTGGTTATATCCTCTGCTGAGCCTGACCAAAAATTTTGCTTTTTTTCCCAGTGAAAACTGCACTGTGTTTGCAGTAAATCCGTCTTTTAACATACCTGTTTTCCTTTCCTTGGGTAAAAGGAGGACATTATGCTGCTTCATTCCAAGCAGGCTGTTTTAGAGGTTCAGTAACTCCTCAGATGGTCTCTTCAGGAGAGGCTGTGGCTGCAATTCACTGGAGGATATTTGCAGTCAGTGAGATGAGTGCCTCTGATTGCAATTCTGGCCAGGTTACTTGTTATGTCGATTACACAGAGGGGTTCCTGGGGATTTCCATACTGAGCAAACAAAAGGGTCCTCTTACTCTCATTTCCAGCATGGGTACACAGTCCTTAAATTTTTCCTCCTCTTCAGAAAGGTGGAGAGTTAAAGTAAAAAACCAGCTTGAAAACTCTCTGAATGGCCCTGTCAATTAGAACATCCATCACAAAAATGTGTCGGCCCAAGACTGCCCAAGTAAACTCCTAACAACAGCTGAAATAACAGTTTCGGCTGTGAGGATGGGTTGCAAACACAGAGCTTGAAGGGAAAAAAATACTATTTACATGACCCTAAGTGTAGCAACACTTTTCCTCCACAAAAATAGGACAGGTTTAAAGTCTAGGTACTGAAGATACACAGTTATACAGTTTCTACCACAAAATGTATATATACGTATTTCTGTGAACCCAATTCCTGTTTGCTGGCAAGGAATGTTTTAGCAATTCCTGTATAGAGCCATGTCACCAGCAGCTTCTTTTACAGAGCACTTGGCAGGCAAGGACAGACAAACCAGACCCCAAAGGCCGATGTTAAACGTTCCCATTCCTGTCAGGTATTCATATTCCTGTGCTGTGTATTCTAAATTAAACTGGGAGCTGCCTGTGCCTGCTTGCCTAGTTTGGAGTACTCATTTTAGAGTACACGTTCTTTTGGCTGCACCTGTTCCCAAGGGATATAAAAACTTTACAGATCTCAGGTCCAACTACTATTTTAGGAGAATCACTGGCTTTGTTACACTGTAGGCTGGTTCATACTATGACTTTTAACTCCTGAGTGTTTGCCTGCAGAAGTGTGCAGGGGAAAGGGATAAAATGAGGCTCGCCAGGGATGAGCAAAGGAATGGCACACCAAAGTTTGAGAGACTGTGCACCAGTGAGATCCTTAGTTGGCTACACGAGGCACTGAGTACAAAGAACTGCATTTGAAGTGTTTCTACACACAGCATGAGGAGCAAGCAAGAGCAGTTTAGAAGCCTTGGCTCAGCCCCAGAGATGCACTGTCACTGGCATAAATGAGCCTCCAGGTAAGGATTAAAGGACAAACAAATAAAGCGGATGTGATTGTGGGAGTCTACTACAGGCCACCCAGCCAGGATGACAACACCAACAAATTAGTCTTTAAGCAACTAAGAAGTACCTGTAAATCAACACAGCTGATAAAACAGGTCCATAAGATTCCTAAAACACCTGTACTTCTTGGTACAGATACTAAGAGAACTGACTGGGAAAGGTGCGTGCCTTGATTTGTTGCTTGTTAACAGAGAAGGGCTTGTGGGCAATGTGATGTGACTTTCTTGGCTACAGCAACCATGAAGCAATCAAGTTTAAAATTTCCGCTGACAGAAGGAAAAGTGCCAGCAAAACTTCAACTCTGGATATGAAGAGAGTAAAATTCAGGCCGCTCTGGGAACTAGTTAGTGAGGTCCTCTGGGAAAATGCCTCCTTCTGTTTTGGGTTTCCATTTTTTTTTTTTTTTACTCTTTCCCCTCCCTGGCCCTGCATTTTGCCATCTTCTTTCCAAAGCATCCTCACCCATGAAGTGGAAATCAGCTGCATGGATGGAAGTGAGTGTAGGGCCATCTCCCCACCTTCTTTTTGCCCCACAAGCATCCACACCTCTGGTGCTGGCCTGTAGACTGGGAGACTTCTTCCACCTCCTTGGCATGGGCAGAGGTGTGTAAGGCCTTACTGTGCAGCCGAGGTGGCAGAGGCAGGTGTTCTGTCATTCCTCTGGGGAGCTGGGAAAGTCCTCGACCTTGGGCCAGCTGGAGTGTGTGTGGTGCTGCAGATGATGGGCTGACCACTGGAGGTAAAGGCCAGAACTAGCTTTCGGTCCTGGCACCTTTTGTGTGGGAGCAATCTTGGAGATGTACTCAGCATTGGAGGTTGTATCTTAATTTCACTGCTGGGCAACCAAAAGAGGATGACAGTGCTTTAACATGGGAACGAGAGCACCCAGGCCCAGTGCTTCCGCTCAGGATGATGGGCTGCCCAGGGGAGGTAAAGGTCAGCAAGACGTTTCCATCTCGGAAACTTCTGTGTGGGAGAAATCCTTGGATGTATTCAGTATCGGAGGTTGTATCCAACAGTCTGCTGGGAGCTCCTGAAAGTGCATGGCAGTGCTTTAACACGGGAAGCAGCACACCCAGCCGCAGTGCCTCAGGCGCACATGACAGGCTGCCCATGAGGGTGTCCCGGGAGGCGAGGGCAAGCGGAGGCCGGACTCTGAGGGGTGGAGCGCCGCTGCCGTGGGTGCCGGTGGGGAGGGAGGAGGAGGAGGAAGAGGGATGCCCGTCCTGCGCCGGCCGTTTCCCGGCGGAGCCGTCAGCTGACGCCGCCGTTTCCTGGCTGCCGCCCGCCATGCTGCGGCTCCTGCTCCCGCTGTCCGCCCTGGCCGCGCTCCTCCGGGCGGCGGTGAGTGCCCGCCTCGCCTCCCCCTCCGCCAAGGACACGCGGGGGCAGCGGGGGGGGGCTCTGGGGGGCGCGGGGGGCCGGCGTGGCCGGGGGAGGGCTGGCAGGGGCCTCCTCCCGCCGCTGGAGGAAAGCGCTTCGCCTCAGTCCTTTCTTAAACCATGAGCGGTTTGGGGCTCATGGGCGGCGCACAGGGGGCGGGTGCCGGGCTTGTGGCTGCGCCGAGGGGGAGATCCCGGAGCCGGGGCAGGGCGGGGTCCGTGCCCTTCTCTCGAGCAGGCCGGCCCGCTGGTACCGAGGAAGGGCTGGCGGTGCCGCCCTCCAGGGGTGATGGCCGGCGTGGCCGCCCGGCTGGAGCGCTGCTGCCGGCACCGGGGCTCCCTGCGCGCCCAGGAGTCGTGGAGGCCTCGCTGAGCAACCCGGGGCGGTGGGGGAACCGGTACCGACACTATTGGTAAAACAGTGGGAAAACTTGCTCATCCTGTGGTGTGTGAGAGGAGGGAAAGGGGTTTTTCCTGTTCTGCGTGGATTCTGTTGTAGCCGCCTTGTCGCGGGGGTCACAATACCACCGCCTAAGGACAAATCCTCAGGCTCCACAGTTGTCGTGGTTTATGCCTCGAGTTTGAGGCAGAATGTCACTATTACCTTGGTAGCTGTTGCAGTTGGATGGGGCACAGGTGGTTAAAGATGTATGAAAAGTAGAACATCACGTGAGGCCTTTATGGAAGGGAAGTTGGGGTCACAGTTAGTGTGGTCTCTGAGGGGTGAGGTTGTGGTTGAGCCTTCCAAAATTTTGAAGGTGGCAGGTAAGAGGAATGGAGGACAAATACTCTTCAAATTTGGTAGTATTAGCACTTTGGGGGGATTTAATAGGTTAGTTTCAAACAAATAAAATACTGTAAAAATACATAGTTTTGAGAATTTGCTGCCATGGGAGGTTGTGGAAGCACACAGTACTTAACAGATGAAAAGAAATGGATTTGCCAAATTTAAATACATCAGGTTTATAAACAACATCCAGAAATGACTATGCAAGGACTTGCCCTCTAACATCCCTAGTGTAGCAGCTTTGTCAGCTGAAGGGGGAGTATGAGGGAGCAGACCACAGACAGTAGCCAGGGTCCTGTCATTTCTTTAAAAACAGCATTTCTTACTGCTGTTGTCCAGACAGAATGTTGCATGGTGCCTAGACGACCTATGGACTTGAATCAGTAGGGCATTTCTTGTGCCCTTATCTTCCTAGCTCTGTGTGTTTTCTGTAGAGGCATACATGTAAAATAGCACTATTTCCTAAGAATAGTTCAGTAGCAGCTGAGAGGGCTTGAGGAACTGAGGCTGGCAGGCACGATTTCCCTTATCAGCCCACAGTTCCCTGACACAAGCAATGAAGGAAGGGGTCTTTTTAAAACTTGCTCTAGTCCTCAAAGTAGATCGGGGTCCTGTCATCATAGATGTGCTAATGTTCTTTTAAATTAGCTTGGAAGGGTATATGCAGCAGATAAGCAACCTGGCAAACTGGAGTTTGCAGACTTCTGGGCTCAGGCTCACTGCTGAGCCCTACAAGGCTGCTTTTGTGCCCTAATTCTGAGATATTTTTGGCTGTAATGATTGCTTGCTTTATCTAAGTGTGGATTGAGAGACAGGAGGTGTTTTGAAAATAAGTGCACTATTATAGGACTGTTATGTTGGACATGGTCTCTATTGTATGTTATGAAAGACTATCCCAACTTTTTTTCATCTATGATTAAAATAAAACAATGGGTTTCTTTTAAATAGAAATGTGCAACCTGAGCATTAGTAGAAACACTGTGACTGAGCAAAATGCAGAGCAAACCAGGGAATTCTGGTACCATTCAAACATAACTGGTGCTTGCTTGTTTGTTTTCAGTCTGTGAGCAGACATGCATTAGATTCCGTGCTCCCCTCTAAAGGAGCAGGGTGTGGTGTTTTAATCCCTTTTCAACTTAGTTGCATCCTGTTAGACCAGGATGTGCTAGAGCAGGTGTTGAGTCTTGGAAAACTGCACATGTAGTGGAAGAGAGCTGGAAGTGAGTAGCAAAACGCAATATGAATTTCACTGATCCTACTGATTTTCAGGGCTTTGGAGAAGTCTGATTCACAACTACAGGCAAGGATATCTGCTGATCATCTGCAGTTTCTGGGACCACAGTTGCATCTGTTCCAGTGGGGATTTCACTGCTGCTGTAGCATGTGTTAGTAGAACCCCTTGCATTCGGTAAGAATGATGTAGGATGATGCCTGCTTTTCAGATGGAGCCAACTGCTTGGCAAGAAGAACAGAAATCATGTATTAAGTTAATACCAGAAGCAACTTAGTCCCAGAACATGTATGGGATTTAAAAATGCTCTAATGGTTGTTCCCAGGACTTATTGCATCCCTGTTGTGATGTATTGCCATCTACTATTAGGAAGTTTTAATGAGAAAAAAGAATTCAAAAGAAGAGGGGGTGTGGGGGAGAAATGATAAAGGGAGGCAAACAGGGAACTTGGAAGGGGCCTTCCAGAATCCAGTCTTTTCTGTTGTCTGATTTACTCTGCTTCAGGACATCTCCTTTGTGTCTTTATGACGGTGATTCTGCATGACCCAGCACCTTGTGCAGTATGTAGAGTAACAGTCCTTTATTGCAGTCTGGGAAAAAGGGAATGTATGTAATATTTTAAAGCGCCTCATACTGGTTCCTGGTTGCAGGCTTTGTTGACCCAAGGCATCCCTTCATAACCACATTATTGACTACTGGAGACTTCTGCAGAACAGAAGGGAACACTCAGGAAGCAAAGATGATCTCCTTCAAGCAACTGCCCATTGAAGCAAAGGCTGCAGTGGCTGCAGGAGTGGTTTTCTTCTCCATGATGCTATCGCGGAGTTACCTGGCGGAAAAACTTGATTTCAGGACGCAGCGCTGGCTTCTAAGGCTGCAAATGATACTATTTGCTAACACACTCATGTTGATGGGATCTCTTCATGTTTGGAGAAGCACAGTCACCACGTTCAACAGGTCTTCAGCTGCCAGCTCCTTCTGTTTCATGCTGTGGAAAATAGCTGTGTTCATGTTTCTAGCTTTGGTTCATTCAAGCTTCTTTACATTGATATTTCTTGTTGCAGAAGAGCCCTATTTCTTTTCTTTAGCTGCCTACACTTGCTTGGGGGCCTATATTATTCTCATCTTTTTCCTCTTCACTCTAGGCTCTGTAGAGCAGGCTTACAAGTTCTTGGCTGGGAGGAGCGCTAGGGCAGGCACTGGCAACAAGAACATAACAGCACTGAAACCAGTTCTGGCAGTGGTGCTGACTGTTGTGCTGACTGTTGTTGGGCTGTTAAATGCTTCCCAGCCTCCTACTGTGAATTCAGTGGAGATTCCAGTTCACAAGCTGCCCACAACAATGAATAACCTGAAAATGGTGTTGCTTTCAGATATCCATCTGGGGCCTACAGTTGGGAAGACCAAGCTTGCCATGATAGTGAGAATGGTTAAGGCTTTAAAACCAGATATCACCGTGATTGTTGGGGACCTGACTGATGCTGAGGCAAAGATCATACGACCTGCTGTTGAGCCTCTTGGAGAACTTGATTCCCCTTTGGGGACTTACTTTGTCACAGGAAACCATGAGTACTACACCTCAGATGTTAGCAACTGGTTCAAGCTGTTGAAATCGTTTAACATTCAGCCATTGCATAACGAGAATGTGAAGATTGTTTCACCAAAGAGCACTTCCGACTGGTTCTGCCTGGCTGGCGTGGATGATATTGAAGCAGATGCATTACGCTACTCGGGACATGGCATGGACTTGAAAAAAGCTCTCAGAGATTGTAGCAGTGAGCATGCAATAGTGCTCTTAGCTCATCAGCCAATTGCTGCAAAGCGGGCCCTTCAGGAGAGGCCAGACATAAATTTAATTCTCTCTGGCCATACTCATGGAGGGCAGATTTTCCCTCTAAATGCTGGAGCTTATCTTCTGAATCCATTCTTTGTTGGCTTGTACAAAGTTGGGCAGAACACCTTTGTCTACGTCAGCCCGGGGACTATGTACTATGGAATACCCATGAGGCTGGGCAGCAGAGCTGAAATA
The DNA here is from genome assembly GCA_013397725.1 of Rhagologus leucostigma. Lineage (NCBI taxonomy): Eukaryota > Metazoa > Chordata > Aves > Passeriformes > Rhagologus > Rhagologus leucostigma. Next base: position 1,615,978 of record VZTD01001501.1, on the reverse strand, counting down.
ACAGAGATAATTCTACGTTCTCCTTGAGAAGTTTCTCATTTGACAGACTTCTAAATTTTTTTTTTCTGCCAGTATATTGGTGCTTCTACTATGAAAACAAATTCTTTTTCAGGGAAGCCAGAGAAGATGTGTTGGGCTGAGCTTCAGCAGGTTCTGTTAAGTTTGAGCAGAAAACACTAACTGTATCTTGGGCCTATGAAACAAATTTGGGACATGTTAAATTACTGAAGAAATTAGGTCTTTGAGTTCATTATCGCTGAGGTTCTGCATTTAAAGATAACACTGATGCCATGGAGATAACGTGTGTCCTGTTTAGTAATGTTTAGTAATGTCTGTGTCCTGCAGCTTCTTACTAGTACTATACGTTGCCAGTCATCAGTTCTGAAAGTCAATTTTGTCCAGTTAAAAAGTTGGTGAGACTGACACCGAAGGGTGAAAGTAGCTGTCTTTCTCAGGCATTTTCCCCAGAATAGCTGGGCATCCAGTAATTACTTACTGAAAATAGCTCTAATAAAAGCAAATGAAAAAAAATTCAAAATTGACTTCTGTTGCTGTCTAAGCATACAGTACCTCCTTATATAAAGCACTAATTCCAAAGCTGAAATACTCAGTGTCTTCTTTCTATATTTTTTTCTTTCTGCCTGATTTCTCCTCCATCACTTTTCTCTTGCAAGAGTAAGTAGATGCTGTTTGAAAACAATGCAAATAGGTTAATGCTTGAAATTTGTTAAAAGCTTTATTATTTAAGTAAATTATGTCCTTTTTTAATGAGACTAAACTCTGCAGCAGGTGACTTTCCCTAAGAGCATTTGCATGTCAGTGTCCTGCTTATCTGATGGGCACATAGCAGAGTAACTGCTACAGGATGATGAGGAATGGAGGATTTCTTCGCATCTTTCATAGAAGGTCTTAACATAAATTAACATAATTATGGGAAATTTGAGGTATTAGAAAATATTGATACAGACGTTCTTGTTTCTATATCTTTGTGTTCACGTAAGAAAGCCAGGATGTGAAATAGTGTGTGAATTTTGTCCAGGCTGATGAAACACTTCACTTCTGTACATCTTCTGTCTTCTCCTCTCCCACCTCAGTGTTGCTGCATGAAACATCACAAACAATTGGAGCCTGGGAATCTTGCCTCTGCAGCTGTAGCCGCAGGGTTTCCCTTGCTCTGCCTTTCTGCCCACCAGTACCCGAGTTCCTCTCAGGCAGACCCATGTAGCATGGGGCAAAAGAGAGCTATTCTTATATAGGAGACTGAGGGTGGAGGACCAGAGCTGCGGTGTTCAGTCTTTTCCTGCCTTCCTGTGTGATCCTGAACCAGGATTGTTTTGTTCTTCAGCTTCTGTTCTCATATTGAAGGAGATAGATGGGTGTGTGTTTGAAATGTACCATAGTCTTTGTAAAAGTTGAGGGGTTTTGCAAGTTAAATTTTGAAGTTTGACTTCATCCACTCCAGACCTCTCCCAGGCAGAGTTTCTAATTCTTATGCTTTTTTTGTATCCTGCTCCTCTGTGCAAACATCTTAAATTTTTACTCAGGAATAATGAGAAATACTGTAAATGTGTCATGAAGGTTAGCGGAATTGTTGGAGAGGTCAGTCCTCTTTCACTCTGAAAACTGAATGCCTTACCAGCCAGGCTGTCTATTTGCCAGATTAGATAATTTCTGTTTCCCATCACTTCTAATTTAGTAAACTTTTTTTTATGATTGCATGATAATATCTGTTTAAGTATCCTAAAGTTTCCATGTGTATTTAACACTGCCCACTGTCCAAAAACCTTCTGAGATTTTTTGCAGTTGGTGGCATAGTGTCAAATGGTCTTATGAGGAGAGAATTTTGATAGCTTGTAACCTTGTCAATACTTGTCAATATGACTTCAGTTAAAAGATGTGTTTAGTCATGCAGAGTATTCTCACCTGGCCAGTAGTCCAGGAAGATTGTTTTTCACTTGTTGCACTGAATGTTCTTACCATGTTAAGAAGACAATTGTTAAGCCAGTTTCCTCAACAGGAGGCATTTGTGGGACTGATTTTAGATGGTGTCAGTTTCTCAGTGAGTTGCTAGTATTATTTACTTTTTCTTTTTTTTCCTGCCCATTTTATTTCTCTCTTCATTCTGATGAAGTACGTGTGAAAACTTAGCTGAAGGGATCCTTCCATCCCAGAATTTCTTCATTACTTTGTATGTGCCTCTCTTGGAAGATAATTATGTATCCTTTCAGAAGCAGATATGCATCCTTTTAGGAATGGTCATATTGTCATTTCATAAATTTATTGAGTTCTCCTGATGTAATTCTTGCCCATTTTTTTTTGTGTCTCTCCCTCTGAAAGGTTGTCTGCTTGGTGATTACTTATTACTTAAAATGTTTTCTTTCTGTGCCAAAACACTTCAAAGCCTTTTTTTATTTCACTTTTTAAGTATGAATGGAAAGTATCCTAGATCAACGTTCTGTTTGATAAAAGGAATGAACCTCTTCCTTTTGTTTGATAAAAGGAATGAACCATTTCTATAATCTCTCTAATCAGCAGTCTCTAACTGTCCTTCAAGGTTCTTTCTGTACTTGTTCCAGTTTGATTTGAATGTGCACAATGCAGATCTGTGTTCAGTATTTCACATGAAGAAAAATTGCTGTGCTGCTTATTTTGTAATTTTTAAAATTTTTTTTTGTAATTTCTATGTTTGTGTGTAATGTATTTAATCTGGAGAATTTAACTAAATGAATATATATTTCATCCTATAAAAGCCCAGTTCATTGGAGGGTGAGGAGGAGTTAATTACTGTCAGAATTAATAGCAGAATATAATAGTGCCGTCACTTTGTGAAAATTATATTTATTATGTAATTACTACAGAATGGATTGGAAAATATGTAAAATTGTGGTGTAATAAATGCTTTGAATGTTGGGATTTAATAAAACTTTATTCTTATATCAAGCATGAGGCCTCTAATGACCTTTTATTTTCTACTGGTATGCATTGTAGCAGTTTGTGCTGAATAGTTTTAACACACTGATTCTGTTTACCAACACAAAGCTACAAACAATAAACCTGGCTAGTTTTGGAAACTCTTACACCCCCACTGCCAAGCGAGGCGTGGTGGAAAGCGGTAAAGGTAAGGCCACTATTACATTTGCCTAAAGCCTGCTAGGAGAAAAAGGTGCAGACTGAAGGGATGAGGATGTGATGCAGAGAAAAGGACCACTGTGAGGGCAGAGAAAGGTTCCTCAGAGAATTTTTTGGAAGGAACAGAAGAAAATGAGTGATTTTTGATTCTCAATTTTGGTACTTAAGCTGTGAGGTAGAGAAAGAGGTGTTCTGTGATTGGTCTGTGTAAGAGAGGCTAAAAATCTTCAGAGGTGGGGTATTTGTACCCACATCTGTTTGCTTTCTAAGTAAGAAAAAAACCCTGTTTTGTAAGTTTGGAGAGTGAGAGATTTTTGCCACTGATAATCAGTTCTGTGTATTGAAAATGGGAAAAAAATGCTATGTTGAGAGACGTGCACCTTATAAAATGTTGAAATAGCATTAAGGTTGCAAAAATAAACACTTGATTTAAGCAAGGACAAATTCTTTAATTCTTCTCTTTTCCACATGAATATGCTCTGGGGGTGTAAGGTGCAACATTATACCACTGCCTGTAAGGGTCTGAATTTTCGGCTGGGCACTCATATGATTTGATATGAACGAACTGGCACTCCAGACAGTGCTGTTAGTGTGTGTTGCTTACCAAATGAGCAGACTCACTACCCCATCTTCTAGGGAGACAAAGTAGGAACGAATTCCCTGCATATTCACAACGATGAGTACACAGTATTGGCAGAGCCAGACATAAATTCATGAGGACAACTCTCCTGTTTTTGTTGCAAGCCCTTGTCTGCAAGTAGTTGGTCATTCACTGACAATAAAGTAATGCTGAGGAATTGATCATGATGGGAGGTCTGTTTACAATGAATGATGAGTGAGGTGAATTGGAAGTACTCTAGTAGCTTCCTCCCTCTCCTCACCCACATAATAACACTGTGTCACGAAGTGTATGTGTTGGGATGGTGCTTTACAGCTATGGTCACAGCTTTAAAAACCTGACTTCTAAATGGTAACTGGTTCAATGATGACCACTTTCATAATTAATACCTTCTTTTAATTGTTTTAAGATAGCCTTGGCTCTCTGTCAGAACTGTCTGTCCCTGAGGGCTTGTAAACTGTTTTTTCAGTATTCATCATCTTAACAGTTCTCTGCCGTGAATGGAACAGGTGTCTTTTCCATAGGCCTCTTGATGTGGTTAGTCTAAATGAAGGGGCTAAAATCCTCTTACAGAGGGACACCGTAGCAATTTATTTTGCTTCTCCTTATTTCTGGGGTAATGGCCTTTTAATGTGTAAGGTGCTTCTATCCATAATGATGCTTTTTTTGGTTTCTTTTCTGTGTTGTTGCACTTGGGTTCTGAGTTCCACTTAGTCATGATCATTTTGAAGCACTCGGCTCTGCATTAGTGCTGTGACTTGTCACAGTGCCCTAGAGTAAAAAACATTTGAAGAATGAAACATCTGCTTGGTGTTTGTAAAGGTGAATAGTTTCCTTCAGGGGTACACGCAGAACAGTTCCATCCTAGTGCAGCATGTCCAGCCATCAAGATTCAGGTTGTAAATGAAAGATCAGGAAAAAGTCACATACATTTAAATTTAACAGAAACTAAGCAGCTGTAGCTATCTATGCATCCTCTGCAGCAATAGTTTGCTTGAGGTCTAACAGCCTGGAGTTACTTCAGCATTATAATTTCCTATGGAGAATCCCAGCCTTTGAGTTACATTTGTTCCAGAGCAGTTGGTTTGTATTTCCGAGTTCTGTGAGGTCCTGATTTTGGAGAGGCCTGACATGCCCATACCTTTGTTGAGTCAAGATTTATTTATCTTTGTTAAGTAATCTTAAGAATGGGTCCATGTTTGTGGAAACAGAGCAGAAAAAGCCTCTGCTGTGCAGTGCTTGGCAGTCCCTTGCTTTTCCTGTTTCCCTGCCAGCTCCTTGCTGGATCCTCTCATGTCTGTTGTTACACGTCCTCCGCACAATTTCACTTGTTCACTGTTGGCAGAATGCTTTAAATTGCTATGTGTATCTGGGACATTGTCCACAACATTTTTTAGGTTTTCTGTAAAATAATGCCTTTGCTGCAGATACAACATGCTGTTGTCTTCCTCCTTGGAGTTTGTAGTCTTCAAATGATTGTAGAATGTTATTTCAGTTGCTCTGTTTAATGACGGTCTAGGGATAGGCATATTAGCTTAGTAGTTTTGTCCTCCATTTTTCAGGAGGGAGTGTGTTCCTTTGGACTATGTCTGCTAGTTTGCTAGTTCTTTTATCCTGTGACACATTGCACTGGCTCCTTTTTGCTGATTTGTTGTGGTGAGACTCAGGTGGGCTATAGATAGCTGGAGGAAAGTCATTCACCATCTCTTATTTTAGGACCATTGTATCTTCTATTGTAGACAACCCACAGACGTTGTATAGCCTGTTCTCTGTGTCTTTCAAGGCAGAAAAAAATTATATTGTGTCCTTTTTTTGTTGTTTTTGTGTACAGAATGTACCTGAGAGGAGTTTTGGGATTGATTATGATTCCAACTGCTTTGTCAAGGATGGGAAACCTTTCCGTTACATCTCTGGTAGCATTCACTACTCACGGGTGCCCCCGTATTACTGGAAAGACCGCCTGTTGAAGATGAAGATGGCAGGGCTTGATGCCATTCAAACGTGAGTAGCTGTTGACTTTCCAAGTGATTTGTGGTCCTGGGAGCTGTATGAGAAGTCATTAAGAGGAATGCTGCCATTGTTACTTGGTTTATTATTTTGTCAGTAATAGGTGAGAAAGCTCCAGAGAAGTGAAGGGTGGTACAGGATGACCTCTAACCCCATAAACGGGGACAGTGGGGCAGGTTGTAACCAGCAGTCTGCTCCCTTCATGATAGGCAACACCTCTTGCTTTACAACCCAGGGTGCAAATGTGACCCGTAATAAATTGTTGGACTGTGAACTTTGGCATCTACAGAAGAGCTGTACATGCTTTGCCTCTGCCAGGGACATTGTGTTCTCTGGTCAAGGTAGAGTAGGTGAGAGGAGACAATAACCTTTTAATACCACCTGGGTTTTATCACCCAGAAGCCTTGAAAATGTTGGTGAAGACTGCAGTAATGTTTAAAGCTATTTCACCAGGAGCATTTAAATGTAGATAAATGAATGGAGAACTAGGTGTGCTTCTTTGGGAAAAAAAAAGAGTTTAAACAGCTTTCAGTTTTGTGTGTGTACAAAACCCTTAGTCCATTTTTCTTGTCTTTTCTACCTGGTTGTGTACTTAAATCAACAGATGAGGCACAGATGAAAAAAAACCCTCAGCTTACTCTTATTTTTGCCATAGCTTCCTTGACAAGGGAAGTGGTGGAAAAGTATAAGGCACAGTCTTTTCAGGCAATGGTTGTAATTCCCAAACAGGTTTGTTTTCCTTTCTTAAATCACTGAAAGGCTTAGAGCTTCTCTTTGAAACCCCCTGCTTTCATGCTATAGACAGTGCATGTTCTGGCAGTGCAGAGCCTGTAGGCCAGGGCATTTTGCTCAGTGAGAGTGTTGTACCACCTCTTTCTCACTCTTAAAATCTCTATTGTTGTTAGACCTGCAAGTTGCAGGGTTGCCTTGTACACTTGGGGATGAGATTAGTCAGAGTTTGTATGTGAAGAACAGAGAGCAGGGAAAGAAAAAAAGTTGAATTTTTCCAGATTTAGGGTTCTCTATTTTTTTCGTGCATCTTAAGACTCATCTCTGTGTTGGGATGATGCAGTCACTCTCTGGTGACTGTTTTTTGTGGTTGTTTTTGTTGTTTTCTATTAAAGAATCGAGTTCTGCTTTCGCTCACATTAATAAGAGCAATGGGATTAAGTAACACACTTGCTCAGGATAGGGTTGCCTGATTTGCCCAGGTAATTACTTCACACTGAAATAAAAGTAATTCAAAGTGGACCTGAAAATTATACCTTTTGGTGTCTGGCTTGAAGGTCAGCCTGGGTCCAGACATGGCTCTGTGACTCCCATGGTCCATAGTGTCTCATACTTCCCTTTACGTCTCTGATTGATTTTCCCCCTCCTCCCAACACCCATGGGTTTTCAGTGCCCTCTGTTAATTTCCATCTTTTTCAAACAGTCCCTTCCTTTTTTATTTTTTTTTTCAAATTGCCTTTTCATGTCTCTGCTGCATCACTGGCCTTTTGAGACAGGAATTTTTTTTTCCATTCCCCCCATCACCGTTGTTGAATGGCAAAATTGCTGCAGCGCTGGCTTGGGTTTTTTCCTGTTGTGTTCTCCCTCTTCATTTGTAATCTCCCACTAACAAGGTGGGGTTTTTCCTTCTTTCTTTTCTGGTTTTTCCCTTGTTGAGATCTCTTACTCTGCTTTACTGTTTTGCATTAGTGTTCTTCCACTGTGCAGGAAGGAGTGAAGATTTGTGTTGTTTTGCTGGTGCCAGCTGATCTCTGTTGGTCTTGGGAGAGCTGAGCTGTGTCTGTTTTGGCACAAAAGGTGCTGTGCAGCTGGCAAGCGGCTATGGCACCTGTGGCTTTAGGTGTTGTTGCTGGATCACAGCATAACAGCTTTATTACAGCTTTATTATGTTTTGTTTTTATAAGAGCAGACTGAGATTCTTTAACTTTCTCTCCCGTTATTGCTCACCTTTGGATTTTTTCTACTATGGTGAAAGATACATCTAAAAGTGTACCTTAGAAGCGGATAATACCTCCTGTGCCTTGCATTTTCTACAAGAATCAAATCCATGTGTCTTTTCATTTGACACTAATCTCTCTCTCTTTCTCTCCTGATGCTAAAAAAGCACCTCACCAACCAAAAGCCCCTTTTGTTTTTCTTTGAAGTTTGCCAATAATCAGGTCTTACTGCTCTTGATAATTTGAGGTAAAGTCATAAATATTCATATTACCCCAAAGAAATCTTCTGTGATTTTGTGTGATTTTGGTAAAAAAATGGAAATTGGTCTATGTGATTGGGTTTTCGTTTTCTCTTCTCCTGGGCACTCTTTCCTGCATCAGTAATAACTGCTAGCAAGGGACTGAGATACAAGTTGTGTGAAGTCGTTCTGGAATGAATGGGCAGCAGCACTGCCAGGCTTTCTGGCAGAATGTCTCCCAATCTTGAGGCCACCTCTGAAGACTGTGATTTTGCTGCTTGGAATTTTTCCCATAAGACAGGGAATGGTCCTGCTATAACTTGAAATATGGGAGCCTTCCTTGTTCTTATCAAGGCGTTTCCAGTGAGGTTTACCAGTTCAAGGGAAACAGGATCTTTTTATTATGGGATTGTCCTTGTAGATACCTTGTGGTCAAAGCCAACCAGACAAGTTCTTCTTCCTGTTCTCTACAGCTTCTTTTCCAAAAAGCTCACTATGCCTTGATGCATCATTCAGCCCATGACAGAGTCAGCAGCTCATCCCAAACTCTGGAATAGGTGAAGTTAGTATGTGAATATAACTGTCCGCACTTGGTAGCATCTTAAGCAATAACAGAACATGAGAAAACGAGTGACAGAAAGCTTGATCTTGTGTTAAATCTTAAGAGATCAAGGCCTATGCCTTCTGAAGACCAGATTGAAAATTAATGTTGTAGTTAGCGTGACATGCCAGAAAGTGGTGGAGGAGGATGCTGAGGCACTCACTCCCCACCTCAGCAGGCAGCACACAGAGAAGTCTGGTCACACAGGTAACTGTCCTTGTTTTCAGTTCCTGAACTGTGTCTGCCAGGTGGAATGGGTGCTGGCTGACAAAGGCATCTGGAAAGCACGGGAAGTTTGGGGTTTGTTGTGCACGGAGCAATTAGCCACTAGATGGGGCTGAAGATATACAGGATTTACTGATCAGTGGAGACGCTTTCTGGAAGAATCCCCAGTTACTTTTACAGGCTCATAGAAAGTTAAAGAATGTTGAGCATTTTCTTTGTTTTACTCTGTTTATTGACTAATGAGCAGAAAGCTGTAAATCTGTACAAACTCCTTCTAAGAAAGGGCGACTGTTTGGAATATCTAATATTTAAAATCTAAATACAAATTACTGTTTCTTAGGACTGATATATGAGTAATTTAACTAGCATGCTCATTTATGAAAGTAGTATAATTTATTTAATTTTACACTATTAAAAAGAATCCCACACTGGTATTACAGAGAGAATTATTTTGTACATTAAGGAAGTGGAAGTGTGATTTTTTGCCTGTTGATGATCTCTGAAATAGTAGAGGAAAGCTGTGACTTCTAAAGAAAGGAAGGTTATAGCATGAAGCTTACAAATTGTGTGTAAACGGAAAGTAAACTCAAATACAGAAGAAATACCATGTTTCAAGTTTGAAAAAGGATATGAGTTTCCTTTGTAAATTCATTGTTCTGTAGCTAAAGCAGTACAGGATTAACAACTGACTATAAATTTCTACAATGGTATGTAACAATTATACTCATTAAAGATAACCATTTCAAAGTAAAATTATTTCATTTGAGACCATCACTAGCTGTAGAAAGTACATTGGGGGATTAAAGTGTCTTAGCAACAATTTTTAGACCAGTGTTAAAAATAAATTTTTATCATGATAAATTATGTGAAAAAACGGTTTCAAATAAGTTTTTTTCTTAGTCTTCTTCCTTTTTTCTCCACTAGAATCTGCTTTTTTTCCAGTGTTGTGGTCAAGCATGTAACATAAATGAAAACTGTTTCTGGAAGAATTTTTCTGTCTTCTTCCATCTTGAGCGTAAGGGAGCTGGAGAAACCCTTTTGTCCTCACCTCAGACAGTATTAAGTGTATTTAAACTAGTTCATAAAACGCTTCAGTGAGTGTATTTTCACGTGGTTCATATATTCATTAAATGCACATGTAGTTTGTTTTACAAGTGAGTTAATCATGCTTCAGAAACAATTAGAGCAGCTTGACCCAGAAATAAAATATACCACGTAGAGGAAAAAATCTGCACTTTGATGCCTGAATGTGTTGCTTTGACTCCATCCTGGCACACAAATTTTAAGCTTTATCTTTTCAAACAGAGGCTTAAAATTTTGGCATTTGAGATGCTATAATATTAACAAAGGTGAAAAAATTATAATTTTTGTGTTTGATGTTCATGTGCATGTCAGTCTGTGTATGGCCATTTCAGTAGTGTACTCATGTGAAGCTTCCTGGTTTTCTTCCTTACAGAAAGAATTGTGTATGTGTTTTTCTTTCCCTCTTGGGTAGTTTTTACAAAATTAAATGTGGAACATGCTAACAAACCCAGGCAGTAGGAAGAGTGTTGCCTGAGAGGATCTTTTCTCGACTAGACACGGTTTTGTGAATTTTAGAAAATTTTCTCAAATTAGTTCTCTCTGAAACAGTGGCAGCAGTTTTCCTAAAAGGATTTCAAACCATGTGCAAAACAGTAATGTGTGAAGAATGAATTTTCCCATTCCCTTGAATCCTTGCTCAGGTTGTACTCATCCCTAATTTTAGTCTGTCTGAGCTAGATTGCCACTTAGTGCTATGGCAAACAAAACACTCATGATTGTCAGGCAGGGACCATCTGCTACAACACTACTCATGGTAGTTGGTAGATTACTGTTTCCTAGTTGTCTTGCAACCAAGTGTATTTTTTTTTTATTTCTGTGATATGTTCTGTGCTGAGGTTGTGGTCTCCTAAGTCCTGGAGGCAGGAGAGAGGTGTTCTTTCAAATGGTGATCTGCATGTTTGGCACTGTTATTACTTGGTTGAAATTAAGCTTTACTTTGTCCGAGCTCTTGGGCACCTTAACATCTCTTAACTTGACCATTCTTCCAGTGGTGGTTTTCCAGAACTTGCATTGTTCCTGGTCCATGAAAACTTTCAGGACCTAGATGCAATATCATTTGAGGCTTAGGTGTTTTTCAGATTCCTTGCAGTGGCAGCAGCGTAGACCTGTCAGCCTGCATGGTGTTGCCTGTGCAAGCTGGGTGATCCATTCATGAAGGGTCGTGTGCTGTTTTGGGCAAGCTTGTTCTTGGCCTCCTCCTTCACAGGTGGTTTACCACATTCATCTCCTCATCAACCTCCCACCACTATGCAGCTGGCAGCTGCCTTGTTTACTTAAATTTTGGAACAGACATCAGAGTTTCAAAACGGCACTACCAGAACCTGTCCTTGCCCTGATAGGGACTCCTGCAGACATAACCCTAATTTCAGTATTAATTTCAATGCCTTCAGCCATATGAAATACCTCACAAAAGAAAGGCTGTGGAGTTACTTTTGTCTTTTACTGGTCTCAAGGATCAGCAACATTACTGATCTCTGGGGTATGTAGGACAAATAGTTGTTACTCAGAATTCTGATTTAGTCTCAGTTTCCTAATGGAAGGGATTTTCTCTCTTAATAGGTATGTCCCATGGAACTACCACGAACCCCAGATGGGCAAGTATGACTTTTCTGGTGGCAAAGATCTAGAGTCTTTCCTGCAGCTTGCCAATGACACTGGATTGCTTGTTATCCTGAGAGCTGGACCTTACATCTGTGCAGAATGGGACATGGTATAAAACCTTTTGTAACAGCTCATTTCTAGGGTAAATCTAGTGCAAGTATTTCTTAAAGTAGACAAACTTACTTGGTGTGTCCTTGGACAAGAGACTTGTTTTAGTGTATTAAAATCCATGCATCCTAAGTGATTTCTTACAATACAAACTTACTCTGTATTTTTTTTTATTAGGAATTACTACTTTCTTGTAGAAAATCAGTTTTCATATCTCAGTATATGTCTTGATAAAATGCTAAATTCTTCTTAGGTTTCCTAAAAATGTCACTGAAGTGTTTTACTTTCTTTTCCCAGGGAGGTCTTCCTGCATGGCTGTTGGAAAAGAAATCTATTGTTCTCAGGTCTTCTGATTCAGGTAGAGGCATCAAAAAAAGCTATCAAAATTACACTGTAGCAGCAAGGGGACTTGCTGTTTGAGGCCATTATTAGATAATTCGTATTTCAGCTCAAGTTTTCTTGGGAGTAAAATGTTCAATACTTGTAGTTAGAAATGTGCATTCAAAAAGTATATAGAACAAACAAAGTAGGGGAGAAAGTTTCTAAGGTATTGTCAAGTTGGTGCCAAGAGGGGAATCATTGTCACTGTTGAGGAAAAGACAAGTAGCTTCAGCTTTGAGGTTTTTGGTTTTGCCACAGCTAGTCATAATGGGGATCCTTCTTGGCTGGCCAGTGTACCATCCAGAACTAGTTACATTACTAGTTAGCATTCTCCTGTGCTCTGCTTAATGGACCAGACATGGAAGAATGAGATGAGACAGGAGGTTAATGTGTTTATTGGAGTGAATGTAGGGGATGAATATGTAGATATCACATCCGACTTCAGTTCTGCTGATTGTGGGTTAAATTATTTTTAAAAATAGTACGTAGATCAACATTTGAATTTGTCTTCCTGTTGAAATTTATTAGGACAACCTGTGAGACATAATGAAGTCCCTTTGATAATTTCCGAGTTCATCAGTATTTAAGTGTTTTATTTTTTTAGTAAACTGTACTGGAAGCATTTATGAACAAGTGTAAGAGCACATTTGTTCAAGTATAAGAGCCATCTGTTCATTAAATGCTGTTCATAATTTACATAATTAGAACACTATGTAAAAGTGACCCATATGTAATTTAAAACAAAAATAGAAAAAAGCAGTAAAGTTGTGAAACGTTTATACTTTGTGTATCACAGATTACCTGGAAGCAGTAGAGAGATGGATGAGTGTCCTTTTGCCAAAGATGAGGCCTTACCTCTATCAAAATGGAGGTCCAATCATCATGGTGCAGGTAACTTTCTGAAAATCAGATGAACCCAAGCAGCATTAATGCTTATACTGCTCTTGCAGGCACTCCATGGGTCTTGGGTGGTGGAGTCACAGGTGTTTCTTAAGTTTCAGGTAGCTGAAAGATTCTGATGAAATACCTTATCCTAAAGAACTGAATCCACTGTTTCTAGAACTCAAAGAGCACTCATCTGCTCTGTCGAAGTTGTTTCCCACAGCCATATAAAGCAATACAGGGAACTTGTGTAGCTTCTTAGGTCTGAGGTTCATGGCAATTCTCACATAAAGCCAAAATACATTACAATTGCCTGAAACAATCTGACAGGAAAAAGGGGAATAAGAATACCCTTAGACAGAAGCAAAAGCAGTATGGAGTAAGCCTAATTTGGCACCTAACTTAAGTTGTAAATGTTTCAGGACACAATTTTTTATGTTCATGGTGAGTAGCTTCTGTCTTAAACTGCTTCTAGATGTGCAGGAGTGATTGTTCTATATTTGTAGTATTTGATCATAACAAAGCTTTATTTCAGTTTTTTTAAACTCCCTGACTGGCACAGTATGGGATAAGAGACCCTTCTTGTAATACGCCCAAGATAATTTTGTTGAACAGTGTGTTTTGTCTGTTGAGCAGAAGCACTGGGCAAAATTATTCTTTGGCAGAAATAAGATGCTTATAACAGGATTTTCAGAAATAACCTTCAGGTTGGAACCTATTGGATCTGGATCTGAAAAGTTCATCTCCTTGGGAAAGGGGCAAGATGTTTACCTCTCAGTAGCAGCAGGGTTGTCCTCCCTTAAGTCCTTTTGAGTCCATTGCAGGGCTTTGTGGTTCATGTGAGCCCTTTGTAGATGAATGTCCAGTTTTGTTGCAGTTTTGATCATTTCACAACCTGTTCTGTGGTTTTATTGTTCTGCTTGGGAGGTGGGTTATAGACCTCAAATTTTAATAGAGACTGTATCATGATCACTGTAGCTAAGTAGATACTTTGGGGAGGGAATGGAATTTTGCAGGAAAATGGCTTAGCTCTGCACAATGATTGCTCCACTGCAAGATACAACTGAGAGGAATGAGTCTTGTCTTCTCTTACTCCTCCAATCTGGAGTTAAAATGACATTTTCAACATTGCTATCAAAGGAGGAAGAGGCTTGGACTCGTGCTTTCTGGTTTTGTTATCAGATGCAGACTGAATTGGCTATGGCTTTACTGAGTTGCTTTTACTCTGCAGGTAGAGAACGAGTATGGAAGCTACTTCGCTTGCGACTACAACTATCTGCGTTTCCTTCTGAAGCTCTTTCGCCTGCATCTTGGGGATGAAGTGGTGCTCTTCACAACTGATGGTGCAAGCCAGTTTCACTTGAAATGTGGGGCTCTCCAGGGTCTTTATGCAACGGTGGACTTTGCTCCAGGTTGGAGACCGCTGCTTGATTCCAGAAATTCTGAGTTATGTGTTTGTGGCAGGACAAACTGCCTTGACTGCTTGCCAAACCTGCCTGCTTTGTTTAAATGGAGTAATAGGCACTTATGTATATTTGATGTACGAATAAACATAAACATACAAGAATCACCCATGAGCATCCAGTTAGAAAGTCATAATCACTTCCTTGCATCTTGAAATCATGAATAACCAATTTACACTGCTCATAGTGCATATCTCCTAAAAATTAGCAGTAATAGTTGGCATTGATTCCATGTATTTTTAAAATTTTTTTTTGGTGTTGGGTTTTTTTAATGTCCTCTGTCTGTCCTAGAATCCAGCCATCCAAATACATTTCTTTTTAAGCCAGAGGTTATTAGAAAAAAAAGTGCTGTTAAAGATCATCATTAGAAGTGTGCTCACTGCTACAATTTGCTGTGATGTAGGCCTGAAGAATGGCTAAGCGTCAGTAGTGTGATCAAAGAGTACTGTTTTGATAGGAGAGTTAAGGATTTAAATGTTCATATACTTCATGGGCTTGATGAAATAGGCTTAAGTCACAAGAAACAAACTCCAAGACAGATATTTTCATTTTTTTTAATGTGCAGTCTCTTCTGCACACTATTCTCTCTACAGCCGAACACATGTGCTTAGCAGGGATCTGTTTTCTTCCAAGTTGAATGAAATTGTGAACTCCTTCATGTGTATCCTTTATGCAGTGGTGAGCTGCTCACCAGAGATTTCCAGCCACTATGGCTTGAGCCACTAGGAGTGATCAAAAGTGAAACACCTCTTTAGAGATTGCCTGGCTTCTGTTCTTCCCCGTAGCCTTGGTAACGTAACCCCAGACTTAGACTTTCCAATGATCAAGTAGCAATTCTGACACATCAGAGACTTCTTTGTGCCAGGATGTCATTTCTGAGAAAAGCTGGGTTTTTAAAAGGTGTATCTCAAAAGCAAAGATATATACACAAGTATGTATACATACATGTATATATTAAATAAGTTTTGCAAATTAAACATTGGAATCAAAAGTATTGATTCCTGTGTTTGCGGGAGTAGCTTTCTTGTCATATTTTTTGCTAGGCTGGAAGGGAGATAAGATGCCAATTGCAGTAAAATGAAGGACCCAGAAAGTCATGGATATAGCAACTCAGTTTTATTTCTTTCTGTTTATAGGTGGCAATGTCACAGCAGCATTCTTAGCTCAAAGGAGCAGTGAACCTAAGGGCCCTTTGGTATGTCTTTTCACTTAAATATTTTTTGTATCATTTCTAATCTTGAAGTTGTTAATCAGAGAGGGGTTGACAGCAGTGCATTGAACAGTTTTAGGGAGCTGTTGGCAAAGATATAATTTCCAAGTCAGAACAGAGGAGCTTCTCTGTGTGTTTGTCAAACCCACATTAACTGCTGCTCTGCAAATGCTATTTTAGTCTCAATAAGTATTGATTTTGTTTCAGTAGTTTTCCTTGCTAAGACAAATGTTTACAAAGCAGTGGAAACACTAAGGATGGTTAGATGAGTTAGTGAGATATGTATGTAGGTGGAAGTTAAAAGCAAAATTAAAAGGGCAGGTTAGAAGTTACTTCCTGTTTTCAGCTGCCCTAGAGGTTTTACACAAGCTATAATGGGATGTGAGAACACTGGAAGCCATTTTGACAAAGGGAGAAGGCCCACTGAGGGTACAAGATTATCTCTGTACTATGGAGTTGTTTAGAAAGCAATTTGAAATATTTATTTTTCATTACTTCCAGTCCGTGTATGCTATTCTGCAGAGAATATGTTGGTTCCATCATTTATTTGAATGCCAAGCATCTGAAACATGTCCTTGTTGACAGGTTCCCAGGAAATCCATGCTCTTTGGTGCCTAAACAATTGTTTTTAAAGTGTCCCTATAAAATTGCTAAAACAATCCTTTAATTTCTTTGACCTGTAATCTGCTGAAAAGGACTAATTTAGTATAGACTTTGCTGCATTTATAGTAGTTTAAAAATGGCTCAAATTAGTCAAGGTGCCTTTTTTTCCTTCCCTCTTACAGTTAGGAACCTTAAATCACATTGCATTCTGTTCTTGTTCCCTCTTCATGTTTTCCCTTCCTCTTTTGCCCTTCCTCCTTTCAGGTTAATTCTGAGTTTTATACTGGATGGTTGGATCACTGGGGGCACCGTCATTCTGTTGTGCCCGCACAAACTATAGCTAAAACACTTAATGAAATCCTGGCACGTGGTGCTAACGTTAACCTGTAAGTGTGTGTTCCGTAGAGCTTAATTTTGGGGGGATTTATTTTCTCAGTTCAGCAAAACCTGATTTTTTTTCTTTATAGGTACATGTTTATAGGTGGGACTAACTTTGCCTACTGGAATGGTAAGAAATTATTTACATGATAGTAGTGGTGGAGGGGAGCTGTTTATGAATTAGGTAGTACTGTATTCTGTGAAAGAATAAGCTGTGACTACTTCCACATGGCTAAAAATGACTGCACTAGCTGCTCTTTGTTTACTGCCAGCACGTTGTACTAAACCCACATGGTATTTATCTCTGCCAAGGCTACTTCTGCTTCGCTCAGTCCTGGGAAACAGTAGAAACACAGATAAATGTTTTTCTCTTCAGAATATTTCACAGAGCAGTGTAAGCGCACAAGGACGTTGTCCTTCATCAGGAACAGTTTTTTATGCCAAATCCCAAACATCAAGGCCTACACTGAATCTAAAAATGTAGCAGAGTCTGGCTGTAATCAGAAAGAATTCTGAAAGTAGATACCTTTGGAAAAAACCATCTCTTCCGCTGTTTGTATGGCTTTTTCTTTTTTCCTCCTCCCCTAGGTGCTAATATGCCTTATATGCCTCAGCCCACTAGTTATGACTATGATGCTCCACTGAGCGAAGCGGGAGATCTGACAGAAAAGTATTTTGCCTTGAGAAAGGTCATTGGTATGGTGAGTGTCCCCAGGACATTTTTAGAATGGTTCTTTGAAACATCCCTGGTGTATGCCAAACTCTCTTGTTCTTGTGTTGGTGTAAATTACTCCTCAGTTTACTATTTTCCGCAGCTGGGGAAAGTGAAATGAAACGAGAATTAGGCCAACCTAACTGCTTCTCATTACAAGAGGGAAAAGATCTTGCACCTCTAGCCATTCTTTCTGTCCTAATGGCTTCCTCCTTCCTTTTAGAGGAGAGAATACTGGTGTAGGCCTGACACCGACATGATTCACCTCTCCTTTTTTGCTATATTTGTTTTCTCTCCTCTGAAGGTCAGTAAGGTGAATCAGCTCACTCAGTTGGGTGAGAGCCAGTGCTGCCACAAGGGGAGCGGAGGGAGGTGAGAAGAGTTTGGCTGGGAGTAGAGATGGAGGAGGAGTGTACAGAGCCTTTTCCTTGCAACATCAATCAGCCGTTTAGTCAGCTTAGGCTCATGACCTGATGTCAGCCCGATGTGTGCTGCAGGTTCGTGCTTTAGCTGTCTGTCCCAAGCTTCATGTTGAGGTTTTGGGCCTCTGTGAGAAAGGCCAGGCTTACTCAAAAGAACACATCTTCGTTTTGTGTTTTCACGAACTGCAGCTAGTGGGTGGGACCAGGTCTGCCTTGCTGTAAAAATGCCCAGTGTCTCCACAAACTGGAGACTGAAGGGAAACATGGAACCTGTGTCTGGGTTTTGAATAGCCTTGCACTGGAAGCCATTCAGATGAGGCTTAAAAACAGGTTGCATGTGAATGCCAAGGCTCAGGCTTGTAGTCTCTATCCTGTTGCCTACCAGCAACATTCCTATTCATTAGAAGACATTTTTATTCTGGGAATAGATCTCCCAGAAGTGTACTACACTTTCTCTAGAGTTGAGCATGCCTTTATCTCTGTAATTGTGGAAGGCTTGCTGTGGATTTTTTAATTCAATTTTGCCATTATCCCTAAGCCTGATGGGATAAATTAATGGGATAATTTTGATGGCCTTTCCAAGGGGAGTTTCCTGTCTTGATACAGCTTTTCTCACCAGAGAAATCCACAAACTTCCTGGTTTTGAGTTGTTTTCTTTAAGGTGCAAGATCCCTCTCTGAGATGTAAGTAGTATTCTAGTGCAGTGAGAGAGCCTTGGTAAGATGTGAAATGTTCACTATAACCTCAGGTATGTTGGGTCATTTTTTGGTGTGGTTGGTTTGTTTCTTACTTTGCATATCCATAGATTTTCAGTGAAGTTTTCCTGTCACTGTTGTGGATTCTAAACCTGTAACAGTTTATCTACTCAGTTGCAGTTTGAGGTAAAGCTGATGAAAGAAAATAAAGTTGTCTGTAACAAATGTCTGTGTTCGATATGTTAGCTGTGCTACAAGGATGACATTAAAGTCTTCCTTTACAGTTTCCGTTAGTCAAAAAATGTAATAAAGAAGAATTTCAGTCTACAGCTTCTTCCAGTTGCTGACAGCGTTTTCTTAATTTTTACTATTTGGGGTGATATTTTCTACTTTTGACTTCTTCTCTTGGGTGAATACAGTTTTCGTTTATTTTAAGTCTAGATATCTGGATTATTTTCAAATACAGAGAAGAAGAAATGAACTTTTAGCTGGAAATGTAAATTAGGCTTTCATCCATCTGTAATTAACACTTGACAGGATAGCATTGGGGATTATACTTCTGTGGTCTGCTAAAATCAAAACAAAAACCAAACCAAAAGAAAAAAAAAACCCCACCCCAACTAAACAAAAAACCTTTGTCTTGGTGCAGAGGCAACTTTTGAACAGCATGAGTTTTACCCTGCTTATACCATGTGTAAGCCTTAGAAAATCATGCCTTGTGCATGATTTCCTCTTGCATTTCAGATGGAAATCAAAGTAAATCAAATATGTTAAGAAAAATTCCCTTTCAGCCCTTAACCACGTGTATTTTAAAAAACCTGACAAGGTAAGCACTCAGAAGTCACCAAATTTGCAGATGGAGACACTCTTCACAAGGGTGGACTTTTGTGCATGTTTATTAAAATGTAGGCTTGGATTGCTTTTGCACATGGGTGTCTCATCTGCAGCAGTTTTTTCTCTAATATGCAGAGAGGCCATGTCTAGCTAATGAAAGAACAGATGGGAAGAGTGGATATAAAGTAATGGCAGGAGAGGGAGAAGGGGATAATGACAAGGAGAAAAGAAGGTTGTGGGCTCAGAAAGGAGAAGGCCAAGGTATTGGGCAGAAAGCCACTCTCTGGTCTGCCACGCCTCAAAGGTGTCCAGGAAAGTAGTGACTGGAGGCCCTTCATCCCTTCTCTCTGCAGATTTCAGGTGATTCTTCTTAAAAGTATAGGACAAGATGTAACCAGAAGTAGATGGGTGGTAAGAGCATTTCCTTGTCATGTTTCCCTATGACTGATTGGACACTTGTCTAGAACAGGACCAGAGGGAAGCTAAAGATGGGACCTCAGGGTTTCATGGAGCTGTGGTCTCAAGGCCTGCTTCTCAAAGACCCTGGCCCTGGCAGTAATGGATTAGCAGGTGGTGGTGGTGGGATATTGTAGCACTGAAAGGAAAGGCACAAGAGGCTAATACTTCCTATAAGGAAGTGTTGCTGACGAAGGGTCAGGTGGAAATACTGTCCTACAGATTTGGAAAGGTTTATTCAAGCTCCCATGAACTGGGGAGAGGACTGAAGAAAAGCTGTGGAAGACAGTAACTCAGGCTGTAGCCACAGGAGGGCTCCAAGGGCACTGGAACTTTTTGGCAGCTCACTTTGTTCATTATGCTTTTTACCTTTACCTAGAGTTGAATAGTTATTAAAAATTGTTTGCCATATGTGATCAAGTCGGATTTTTTCTTTAAAAAAAAATCTTCACCTTAAGACTAGATGCAGCTGTAACCTTTAGGGAGGTTATTTACTTTAAGCCAAAGTTCTAATTTGGTAAGTTGTGAAGTATTAAGTGAGAATTCAGTTAAAGTGTGTTTGTATTTAACTTTTGTGTGTGCATGTGTGTCTTTTTTTTCTCCTTCTCTTTCTAGTATAAGCAGTTACCAGAAGGTCTTATCCCTCCAACAACACCCAAATTTGCATATGGGAAGGTTCGCTTGCAGAAGGTAAATTAACATCTGTAATACACTGTGTATCTTTTCATAATGCTCTCTGTTTGCTGTTTACAAAAAATGTTTATTTTTTTTTTATAAAAACGTTTATAACAACAGGCTGTAGATATCCTACAAAATAAAGACAAAAACCTTGAAAGCAAACTTTGAGGAAGGAGGGAGCAGAGCTTGGGAGTTAGGAATCATGCCCGTATTAGAAAATGATCAAATGCATCTTACCTGGATATAAAAATATAGTGTTTACAATATGCAGTATGTGCCTGAAGCTTTACTAAACTGAAATTAATATATTATTAATGCATCAGAATCATAGTTGTTAAAGCTAACTCATGTATCAGTAACGTAGCTGGGGGAATGTTACCATGAGACTTACAGGTAAAGAGTGTTTTTGTAGCTGGTGATGCCTCTAAAATGGAAGGGACAGTACGATATACATATTTTAAATACTTCTAGGTGTTTACATTTTTAATGTGCAACATTTTGGATAAATCTGAAAGTCTTATTGATAAATTTCCTGACAAGATTTGTGCAAATCTGTAGCTGATGAGAGAAATCAGTTTCCTGCTGAGGGAAAAGCACGCAGAACTAAGCATTCAGAACCCAGCCTTGCTATATAGTGACTGACAACAGTGGTATAGCTGTTGTCTATCTGGAGTTTGACCATAGCACCATCATTTTAGGACCAAGGACAATTTTCTGTGAGATACGGTTGAGAGCTAGGTTCCTGCAGTAAGTGAAGTGGATGGTTTAATGGGCAACAGAAGAGACAGCAGGTATGATTTTGGCTATATTCTCTCTGCTGGGCACAGACCAGTTTTGAGATGGAGGATTACTGCAGTTGATGTGCTGGATACTGTAGCTCCTAATGCTTTGACTTTATACTGTGTAATTTCAGTTTGACAGTTATTTTTCCAATTAGTGATGTATCTGATATGTTACCCTCTGCAGCTGAAGCATTACAAAATTTAGTAGTGGTAAGGCTTTGCAGGCATTTTCAGGTCATTCTGCTCAAGTGGTGGGCAGAAATACTTTTTGTATAAAAGTGATTCACCTGTGAAGTTGAAACAGATCGTATCACTTTCAACAGCCTTTGAGCTCTTGCCATATGAGGTTTCACTGAACTGGCAGTGGTGACTAATTATAGGCTCTTATTGCTACACCCACCACTGTGGCTGCTGTCTTAGGCTGCGAGCACTTGGCAGCCCAGTTACCAGATTTTGACTCTCCCATCTTGTCATGGTTCATGGCTCTCAGATAAGGCTGTCCAGTTTCACTAGAATGAGGAACTTTCTCTTTCATGCCTTCAAGAAATGAATGCTGCTGGACTCTCACAAAGGAGTCAGATGACCAAACTTGGTCAAATACCGCATCTTTGGCCTGACCTGCACCTTCTACACTTTCTGATTTTTTTCACTCTCCAGGCAGCAGTTTTAGGAATCCAGATGACATGTCTAAACTGCCAGATGTAAGGTTCTTGTCATGCTTTTGTGTATACTGCCATCTGCACTGAGAGCCTCCAGAACTGTTGAAGGCGGCGGCCTTTTGCTGTGTGACCCATTGCTTAACTTCAGCAGAAGTTTACTCTTCTGGGTTTCCCTGTGACACAAGACAAGTCTCCAATCACGGAGTGTTTGTACTGTGTCAGCCCAAAGCTGCCTTCCCAACTCCATTCTAGCCCCAGCTGGGGCCAGGTCCAAGCATCTTGTTGTGTGGAGAAGCCTGAATGTATTTTGGTGAATATCAGAGAGGGAATATTCTAAATAATAGCACTTAACTTTGGTAACAGTAAACTTCCTAGCTAAGTCATTTGCAGTAACAGTCAGTGCTAACACAGGTACTGTGTGGATCTTCACTCTGCAGCTGAGGTCCATCGGTCAGTCTGCCATGGAGAGCATTGAATCTACTCCAGTGAACCAACTCCCTTGGCACTTCTGCAGAAAGGAAGAGAGAAAGGAGACTCTGTAGTATTTTCAGGCTTCATATGTTGTACTTTACAGAGGTACACGTAACCAGAGCAGGCTGTTCTCTGTCTTTTTTTTCCACAAGATATTCTTTGGCAGTTCAATCCTTAAGTACCAACTCCCCTGATCAGGCAATTGTTCGTTTTGAGTTATTGATTTATTTTAAAGAATCCTCCTGGGTGGGAAGAGTATAGTTTATTAAAAGATGCTGGAAACACTGACATTGCTCTATAAGAGCAGAAGGCAGGAAAGCAGGTGATAAGGAAAAAATCCTGTTGCATAGATGCAAAAGAGAAGTGTTGAAGATGGGGAATGAGGACAAGCAAAGGCAGAACCACAGTAGATGGGCTCCAGAAGTGTGAACAAGATAATAGGTTTTGAGGATTTAAGACCCAGAAGTTGGGAAGCATTCTTTCCAGAGGGAAATAAATGAGTCTTAGTGCCTGCAGTATGTCCACATGTGTAGGCTTGTGAGCAGGTGGTAATTTCTGGTCACCACTTGAAGGGCCATGAGGAGTGCTTGGTCACAAGGAAGTGTTTGCCCTAGTGCAGCAGCCTGCAAACTCCTAAGTTATGGAGAAGTACTCAGTTCTTAGGATGTGAAGCGCTCAAGCAATAGCAAGTAGCAGGCAGTGCTGGTATGTGTTGGGGCTAGAAAGGGGTTAAGCAAACAGGATGCTGGCAGTAGTTGATATTCCTGTTGGAGGTATTTTGTTTCTTTCTTCTTTGATGCTTGACCTTACACTTGGGTTTTGAAGACTTTGCTTTGGAGGATTAAAAAAAGCATTGCTGTTTATATTGGTAGTCATCTGTTGTTTTACAGGTTGCTTTTAAGAATTCCTGACAATATTTGTAATTTTTAAGTTTACTATTAAATTTCTCTTGTGATACTGATTGTCCACTAAGTAGCAGTCAACAGGAATTTGCAGCAAGACCAGATCTTGTCTTGAAGGGTTTTTTGTATATACCACGGAAGACTGAAAAGCTGAACAAAAATAAACTACTGAAGTTTCAAATAAACAAGCTCCTACCAATCCCTAAGTGAATCATACATGGTTGACCCATATTCAGAATAGAAGCTGCTTTGGTAGCAGGGACTTTAAAAAAAAAAGTCAAACAGACGAATGTACAAGCTGCTAATACTCAGGTCAGCAAGGCACAAAGCAGCATTCATTGCCACTTAGTAGCTCATTCAAGTGACTATGTCTTAATGCTGCTTGTATTCATTTCTGGTTTCGCTGTCCAACTAAGGCTAAGACTATTAATCCCCAGAGGATTGTTAAATTCTATTAATTACCTCTGTCAGTGTCTGTGCATCTCTTGCTTCACAGCTCTTGCTGACGACCTGGTAGTTCAGTCTGTCCTGTGGCCTGGCAAGTGCTGCATATTGCTGTAACATTACTGGCTCCCTTGGAGGAGCACAACATAAGGAATGGACCGTGTATGCAGTCTGGAATGTTTGGGAAATTTACACTATGAAAGATGATTGCTATTTTAGGTACAACATTTAAACTGAAAACATAAGAGCAAACTACTTTCATCAAAATTTTGCAAGTCATGTTTGACCAGCAGTCTTCTTGCCCAAGTGAACATGCTTAGCTGTGGGCTAGTGAGGGTGACCCATCCTCCAGATAGTGTTGATGTTATCTTTTATATACTTAATGGCATCCTTTTGCTTATTTGTTCTTAGCTAGAGTTAAGATAAGCTCATTTCAAAAGTCTGTTTAGATCTATGTCTACATGGTTGTTGTGGTTTAATCCTGGTAGGCGGCTGAGCACCATGCAGCCACTCATTCTCTCCCCAGTAGGGTGGGGGAGAGAATCGGAAAGGTAGAGGTGTGAAAGCTTGTGGGCTGAGATAAAGACAGTTTAGTAGGTAAAGCAAAAACTGCATGCATAAGTAAAGCAAAATAAGGAGCTCATTCACTACTACCTTTGCAGAGGGAGGCATTTGGCCTTCCCCAGGGAAGCAGGGCTCCATCATAGAATCATTAATGTCGGAAAAGACCTCTGAGATCGTTGAGTCCAAGCGTTAACCCAGCCACTCCTGTGTTCTTCACTAAACCGTGTTCCAGAGTGCCACATCACACACCTTTTGAACAATTCCTGTGTACTGGTTACTTGGCAAGATAAACTCGGTCACTCCAAACATCTCCCCTTCCTCCTTTTTCCCACAGTTTTTATTGCTGAGCGTGACACCATATGGTACAGGATATACCTTTGGTCAGTGGGGGTCAGCTGTCCTGGCTGTGTTCCCTCCCAACTTCTTGTGCATCCCCAGCCTACTCTCTGGTGAGAGAAGCAGAAAAGTTCTTGACTCTGTGTAAACCCTGCTCAGCAATGACAAAAATATCCTTCTGTTATCAACAGTCTTAGCAAGAATCCAAAATAGAGCCCCATACTAACTACTCTGAAGAAAATTAACTGTATCCCAGCCAAAACTGCAGACTTAATTATGTGGACATAGACAATTGATGCTGGCTTCTGTTGCATCACTGCAAAGTATTGCATGTATATTTTAGTATTTCAGTACAACTTTCATGTAAGTTCTGCAAAAATTCAATATTTCTGTTATTGAAGTACCTTCAGAAGTTTGTATTGCAGTGAGTGCTCTTACATTATACAGTTTTACATGATTTTAAACACCTTTTTTTTTTTATTAGGTATTGGAATGTAAATCTGATATATGAGAGGTATTTGAATGTCTAATGTGTAGTTACTACTGAACAGTGATAATAATTCTAGTGAAACAGACTGACATCTTTCATGAAAAATTGCATGCAATTGATTTTTTAAGCTTGTAAGACACTAGGCAGGTTATGTGCATTTTGACCAACCTAAAACTGATAGTGATCTTTGAGAGAGAATTGTAGATGGGTAGAAAATTCCATAGTCACAAAAGGAAATTGCAGATGGCAACAAAAGGCAATTTAATTGTACACATCTAAGTCCTTGTTCAGCAAGGTATTTACGTGTGTGAGTAGCCTAAACCTTGCTCCCAGTCTCATTAAAATCAGTCCAGCTACTTACATGTGACAACTGAATTACAGCCTTGGAGTTTCTAAAATCATTCAAGACTAAATAGGGTAAATTCATCTTGGATGGCTCTTGATGGAATTAAACTGTATCCCTACATAGCTCAGAATGATTCCAGTGGGAATCAGTGGCATTTTCCCTAGTTTGATTCTAAATATAATTGAGCAAAATTTAGATAATATATTGCTTTGTATTAATCACCCAGAGCAGTTGTGCTTGTTTATAGAACTTTTGTGAGAAACTCCTGTGTCAGTTCTAGTTAACTAATAAGGGGTCACTTTTATATTTATGAATGCATAATAAAATTAGAACACCTGGGTTTTTTTAAAATGCTGTTTTACATGTAGCATGTTTCTTTCAGAGTTTGTCAGTTGTCTCTGCTGTATTGTATTTTAAATGTGCCTGCAAAGACGGTGTAAAGATTTGTTAACTTTCTGGACACATGCAGCTAGCTGGCTTGGGTGGCTGGATGTGCAAGCTGTTATGTTTGGACTGAAACTTACTGACCTTTATGTATCTGCCTTTTCTGTGCTGCAGGCAGGCACTGTGTTGGATGTTCTTGATGGACTGTCACCTTCTGGACCAGTGAGAAGCACTTACCCACTGACCTTCGTTGAGCTAAAGCAGGTGAGGATTCCTTCAGTAGGCACTTGGCAGTAATTTTGTGAAGTTTATTTGAACAACCCTCTGTGGTATTACTCTTCTTAAGTCATGTCTTACACTTTATCTAGCACAGAAGTAATAGTATTATAATGGTATCCAGGATTTTTGCATTGGAGGCCTTTCCATATTGTACAGTGCTCCTGTTCTCACCTGAGGTTTTCTTCTTCCTGTGGATGCAGGTGCCTGTGCTGTCTAGGCTTTCACCTTGATTTCTCTCCTCTCTGAAGTGTTAATTTTCAGGTTCTTAAGAGACTTTTTTTTTTTATCATCTTCCTAGCCCTCTGCTGGATCTGCTCCAGTAGTTCTATGTCCTCTTTTCCTGAGGAGCCCAGAACTGGACACAGCACTCCAGATGTGGCCTCACCAGGGCTGAGTAGAGGGGCAGGATCAGCTCCCTTGACCAGCTGGCAATGCTCTTCCTAATGCCCCAGGATACCATTGGTGTTCTTGGCTACAAGAACCCTGCTGGCTCAGGAACATCTTGTTGTCCACCAGGACCCCCAGGTCCTTCTCCACAGAGCTGCTTTCCATCAGATCAGCCCCCAGCCTGTGCTGGTGCACAGGGTTATTATTCCCCAGGTGCAGGACCCTGCACTTGGCTTTTCTGAAGTTCATTAGTTACCTCTCCACCCAACTCTCCAGCCTGTTAAGGTCTCAGTAATGGCTATGACCTTCTTTTTCCATTCCTGATGGGCAACTTAGTGAAAAATATTTCAAAATGTTCCTGGTGCAAACCATGTAGTATTTAAAGATAATTAGATGATGTTGACTTGATGGATATAGCAATATATGGGCTTAAGGTGAGAAGTGAAGTTGCTAATTTTTTATATAAACTCAGTTATTAAGGGATTTTCACCAGTTTACTTAAAGGTCACCCATTACCTAAAGGTCAGAGTAAACTCTGATCTGAAATGGTGTCTGTGATAGTCACTATCTGAAGTGAATGAAAGTTAGCGTTTCAGTCCAAGCATGTAGGCAGAAATGTGGGATGTTTTTAATTCATGACCTGAATTGAAACTACAGAATGACTTGGTTCATTAACCTGTTGAGGTTTTTCTCTTTTCTTTTCTCTTCTTAGTATTTTGGGTTTGTACTGTACAGAACTACACTTCCAAAGACCTGCATGGAGCCAACGCCACTGTCTTCACCTTTAAATGGAGTCCATGATCGTGCCTATGTCTCTGTTGATGGGGTAAAAACATTGTTTGCTGGTATTAATTTCTGCCATCAGTGGCCTTCATGAAAGTCATGGATGCAGACTGGGGTTTTTTTCAACTCCTTTCTCCAGATTACCAAAGCAACCCTGATCTTACTTAATCATGTGAGGAAAATAAGGAAGTATATAGCTAATTCATACCAGATCAATTTTGTATTTCAGAAAGCATGGCTATATATTGTCTTGCCATTTTTGACATATTTGAATGTTGATACAGATTCGTGACTTAAGTGAATAAAAGACCTAGAGAACAGATTTACTTGCAGTTTTGTGGAATATGTTACTGATATACATGCTTGGTGGCTTTCTGCAGTATTTGCAAAGATTTTTTGTTATTTTTCTGTTTTTTCTTCCTTTGAGCATGGAAGGAGGAGGAAACCTGAACCTATGTCTTACCTTATGAAACTGGCTCCAAACCACAGTTTCAAAAAAAAAAAAAAAGGTTATTTTACAGAAAGTGAACTTAGTCTTTCTTCCTGTAAGCAGGGTTTTGGCCGTGCTTAATGACAATTAATATAAATTCATAGATTTTACAGTCAAGTTTTTAGTGAATATTTGATTTGCATTAACTCCCATCACCTGTGTGTCCAGATCAAGCTCTTCTTTCCATGTGTCGTGGGAATAAGAATTAATAAAACTAAATATTGATGCACACTTAATTAGAAGATAAGCCCCTTTAAATCACTGATATTGCCAAAATCTTTTCAGTCACTGGACTAAATTTGGGAACTTGCTTTTTGTGAATCAGGTGCATCAAAACCCACTAGCACATCCAGTTGATGTTCTGAAATGTGAATGTTCATGTAGAAGCTCTTTGTGTGTATGTACGCTCACATGCAAGAGGGGGAAATGAAAGGAGTTTTTTTACTTTTTTTTTTCTCTTGTCACTTTTAATTTCTTCATGCAAGTTGAAAAAACGAATAACAGGGTATTTTTGGTTTTCAGTGGTTATTATTTTCTTCCTCTTGTTGCAATTCATATAGGTGCCTCAGGGTATCCTTGAAAGGGACAAATCACTGAAGATAAATATAACTGGGCAGGCTGGAGCAAATCTGGACATCTTGGTAGAGAATATGGGCCGAGTCAACTTTGGTAGATACAATAATGACTTTAAGGTAAGTAAAATCTGTTGAGTTATTGGATTGTGATGGCTTTTCCTCTTTTCCGCAGGTTAAAAAGAAAGTAGTAAATTAGAACGAGCAAAAAGGTCAGGATTAGATAGCTGTGACTTAACCTAAAATATAACTACTCACTAGTTTCCATCTGAGTTTTTCCAGTCACTGAAATAAATGTGAAATTAAAAGCTGCTCCACATCTTTTAAACTTTATTTGTTTGTTCACTTACATTGTCAGCCAAGTGTCACCCACAGGATTTTCTGGTTCAGTTAAGTTTGTAGATAACAATTTTAAAATTGTTTCTATAAACTCCAAAAATGGGTTGGAAATTGGTCCAGAACTTGATTGCACTTTGAGGCTTGTGAATCCTGGGATTGCTTTTGGGGAGCTGGGGGGATGTATGTATGTGTACATAAATGCACCTTTGTCTCTTTCTTCTTATCCCATTTCATTTGTCAGCAGCGTACAATATTGCAATATTTTCAGTGTGGCTGTGAAAGGCTGCTCACAAGCACTTTAGCATGCAAAAGTGCCAGTTCACCTGGAGTGAGGTGTTAGAGAGAATTATCAGAAAGCTTCCCTGTGCTTCTGGTTGTGTGCTACACTTCAGGACTGTCACCTCCATGTGTGAGTGGCTGTGGTGGGTTGACACTGGCTGGCAGCCATGTGCCCACAAAGCCATGCACCCATTCTGTTACTCCTCCTCCACCAACAGGAGAGGAGGGGAAAATACAGTGAAGGGTTTGTGGTTCAAGATAAGGACAAGGGGATCACTCAGAAATTACCATCGTGGATAAAACAGACTCAACTTGAGGAACTCTGTTCTTAAATATGTCATCATAGAGGTGCTCCCAGAATCACGGATGGGCTCAGCAGTGGGTCTGTTTCGGAGTCAGCTGGAACTGTCTTTGTCTAGCATGGGGCAGCTTTTGGCATCTTCTCAGAAAAGTCCCTACTGTAGGTCCCCTTGCTAAAAAATCCTTGCCATGTAAACCCAGTACCATGGAGGTGCCACTAAGGTAGCACTAAGAAGGGCAGGGGCAAAAAGTAAACTTTTCTGATTTTAGACTTACTGGGATCCCCAGTGCTGCATGATAGTCAATAAAAGACAGGAGTGCTGTAGATGTCAGTCTTGTATTATGTTTGGGCTGTGTACAGTTCACAGCATGCCTTTTTTTTGGTTTTTGACATTATTAAGACACAGTAGGTAGCAGTAGTGGAACTGTGTTCATGCTGTCTCTTCAAGATACTTCGCCTTTATGTGAGTGGCAGGGGAAGGAAGCTAGTACCTCAGAGTTTTGCCTTCATGTTGAGGCAGCAGAAATATTGCTTTTAGTTATTTATTTATTAACAGATCAGATGATAAGGAAACCTGTATGCTTAGTGCTAAATTAAGGTAACAGAATAGAGGTTTAGAGGCTGGATTAGGGAGATGCTCAATTGCTGTGGTTGAGCTGAAATTCACTCTTACAGCTTTTAACAATTTAGGAGTGAAAGCAGGTTTAAGAGACATGTCCATGGTGAAAATAATCCTCTAAAAGCAGGATCTTTCTGTATAGAAAAGGCAACCTTCCTTGGGTAGCTTTGGACTATGTGCATTGCTTCTTCCCATAGAATTCATCCCTCATGCTCTCCTTTGTGTTGATTTTGAAAACTGGGTGTAATGATACCCTGGGTTTTAAAAATTCATGTGCTTTTGAAAATCAGCTTAGGGGAAGAGGTTCCTGCCTTGTGAAGCCTTGAATTTTTCAGCAAAGAGGGTAAGTTTTCAGGGTTTTGTTTGACTGGAGTTTTATCACTTTTTTGAGCTTGAAATGGAACTAGGCATCTAGCTTTTGGAAAGGAATCTTGAAAGTATTTTGGTTTTAAAACATCCTGTTGATCTAAGTCATGTTGTTAAAGGACACAAAGGACGAGTGTTGTTTCTGGTTTTTTATGTGTCTTCTCACATGCACACTGCTACCTATATCTCAGTTTTACTTGGAAAATTTATATCCACATCTTGGTAACACTGAGTCACTAACCCAAGACATTAACTTGCACCACAGCAGAGAAAGTGGTATTTACTTCCTACAAATCTTCTCCAGTTAAGGATCATTGAATGTGTATTCTCATGCAGACCTAAGTAAGAATGTTTAGTAGGCACTTCATATAATTTGAAAAATCACACTGTTCATAGTGCCTGCAGAGAGCTTAGGGAGGCAGGTTAGAAGGTTCAGCCTAGAGTTACATTGCATTACTTCATTTGATTGCTAGACAGAGTCTAGGTTGTATAGAAAAGTTTTGTCACTTAAGTTTTGACACTTGCAGATATTTTATTTTGACATAAGAAAAATAAGCTCCTGTTCTGTAAAGTGGACATTAGGTAAAGGAAGAGAAAACCACTTAGTGCTTGTACAGACGGTGAGCCTTGTGGAGACAGTGCAATGTTTGTGGGATATCACAACATACACACAACATGGTGTCAGCTCTCCAAAGCGATAGAAACTATGGTTTTGTTTGTGCCTGTTTGATGTGTGGTGTTTGCAACATAACTTGTGTTGCACTGAAAACCAGCTTCTATGCAGGGTCTATTCAAGCAGTTAAAATCAGCCCCTTGCATTGCACTGAAACACCACTTTAGGAACTCTTACTATAACAAAATTAGGGTGTGTGCAGGGGTAACTTGGTGTTCTTTTCATTCTTCTAAAATTGTGACCTTGCCTTGCTTCGGTATTTGTCGTGCAAGTACCCTGATGTGCTGTAAACCACTGTGTACGTGGTCCCACAGAAATGAGACAGGATTCCATGGGCTTAAAGCTGACTGTAAGCTGAAAGTATTTCACTGAATCGGGCATGTGCATTGATTTTATGATACTTTATCTTATCTGGAGAAGATTTGTAGGAAGTAAGTACCACTTTCTCTGCTATTGCACAAGTTAGTCTCTTGGGTTAATGAGTCACTGTTACCAAGTGATGGTATCTCAGACTTAATGATATTTCATGTTGGTTCTCTTTTTTATTGAGCCTCAGGTTTTGGAATCATGGTCATGTTAAAGCAAAACAGAAATTTTCCCAGTTACAGGAAAAGAATTTGAAAAAAAACCTTGTATGTATCAACAAAAGCCTAAAACTTTGAAGAGGAACAGATCTTTCACAGAGAATAAATGAAGCCCTTTATTCTTAAGCAAAGCTTATAACTTAGTGAACACCAGATGCTTGTTTTTTTCATACACAGATTGGCAGCCATCTCTTACTTTGATTCAGTTTTTATTCGTGACGGATTTATAGTTACAGCCAA
Source organism: Rhagologus leucostigma (assembly GCA_013397725.1). Taxonomy (NCBI): domain Eukaryota; kingdom Metazoa; phylum Chordata; class Aves; order Passeriformes; genus Rhagologus; species Rhagologus leucostigma. Next base: position 1,584,415 of record VZTD01001501.1, on the reverse strand, counting down.
ATAACTTCAATAAGATGAGCAAATTATATTTTTGTGTTGGTTTTTTTTCTTCCTCCTAGGGTCTAGTTTCAAATGTAACTCTTGCTCAAGATATACTTGTTGGATGGGAAATCTACCCTCTAGACATAGATGGAGCAGTGAACTCTGACATTATTTATCTCCTTGATCACCCGAAGAGATCTGCTGTCAAATCACTGAGTTACGAAGTGCCTACATTTTACACTGGTACTCTTTCAATTCCTGGAGGGATTCCAGACTTGCCGCAAGACACCTATGTCAATTTTCCTGGCTGGACAAAGGTACAAGTTTTTGCTGTAAAAACCTCAAAGTCCACTTAGAAAGCTACTGAAACTTCTGTGGACAATCAAAGTCCACCTCTCTTAGATGAGTAGAAGTTGGTCGTAGTGGTGGGTGTCTCAAATATATTTCAATTACTAAGAAACTGATGCTTTGCTTTCAGTAAATCTAGAGATAAAACATTAAGAGAAGGGAAACATATTTAAAAGATACATGGTATTGGTCTAGAAAGTGGAGCATCACAAGACAACCCCAAACCAAAGCAACCCAACCAAACCACCCTAGTTTTTCAAGAGTGAGAAAGAGTAACTGTCAGGCCGTTTAGAAATGTTGCATTTAGTTGTGAGGGGGTTTTTTGGAAAGTATTTGTGGTGCTGAGTGAGGAGCTATGGATCCTGTTGCAAAGCATAGAGAGTGCTGGACTCAGTGGCTGGTGGTGTGCCCACAGATACAGATATAGTGCATGGAGAAGGTTACCTGTACCTGGACTGAATGGATCAGAGGGCACTGCTGTGCGAAGCTTGTGGGCAGATCTCTGCCAACAGGAACTTCTCACAGGGCTGGAGCATAGCTAGAGCAGGAAGGAGTGTGTTTTCACAGTGCCACGTTTGAAACCACCAGCATGCAGGATGGGTGAGGAGCAACTGAGCTACCTGGTGGGAGGCACAGGGAACAGAGTGTATGCACTGAAGTGCCACTCCTCTTGGAAGCCTAAGCATTTAAGTCCAGGCTTTAGGGAAGTGCCTGTGACAGTGTTAGGTTTGTTGTTCTTTTCTGAAACAATTAATTTACTGCTATTAAAATAAAGTTGGAGAAGGAGTTGCTGTTGATCTGTCTCCACTGCTAGTATTCTAGTTAAAGCATTTCACAGTATATAGGAGGCTGTGATTCATTGCATGCACTTGGTGTTGCAGACACTGAACTTGGATGAGGAAGTCTGACTTAGTCCCTGTTCCCATATGTGTGCATGTCACACAGTCACTGAATAAAATTAATGAATAGCTTTTTTTCATGGCAGCTGTAATCTGAGACCTTTTTAGTAAATTCTGCGATCCCATTAATCATAAATCTTCTTCAGGAAGCAAGGTGGCCATACCTGCCAGTTGGCAAACTCTTATTTAAAATAGCAAGGTAGTCCAGGATTTCTTACGTATTGGTGGAAATCTTTTCCTCTGATCTATGGAAACCTCTGTTTTACACAGTTTGTATACTCTGTAAATCAGTCCTGGTAAGAGATTCCAGGCAAACTTAAGTATGGCTGTTGAATTGATCCTTCAAGCTTTATATGGATTGGACAAGAGTTTTAAATAAGATAGATAGAAACTGAGACTTTCAGATAACTTTACAAATCAGCAAATGCTGTTAAGGCAGACGGCCCTAAAGGGTATAAATTCCACTCAGGTCCCACTGTATGTGGGCCTTAGTTCCTTGAGTGGCACTGTGTAAATTCCCTAAGTGTGGACTGGGAGTCTTAACAGCACTTATCAAGAAAACTTAAGGTCCTAATGATGATTCTGCCTTTGCAAAGGCAAGGAATATAGCATGATAGGCAGCCAGGAAAGAAGGGTGCAGCATTAAGTCATGACCTATCTTGTAGCTTGCTTGCCTTCAGTGCTTTTTAAACCCTTCACTAGTAATAAAACTTACTCCACCCTCACACAAACAATCACGATGCCCTTAAGCATATATGCCACTGAGTGAATGGTTAGATTTATTGGACCTTTTTTTCTTCAACAGAAAAGAGAATTTGGAGTCAGGACTGTTCTTGTTTTCTGTGCAATCATGGGCTGTAGTTGCTGTCCCTGCTAGAGAAAGTGTTGCTAGTGAAGATGAAGTTCTCCCCTCTTTTATTTTGTCTAGGGCATATTTATTAGTAGTGTATAGAGCATCATAATTTGCTGGTTTAGGGCATACAAATTCCTGAGTGTGCAGTCTTCAGAAACTGCAATGTTAACAGAGACAGTTTGGAACTGAGAAACTTAAGTTCTTAGCTTTACTGGAAAAAGGAGTTAAAACCAGTGACTGATTCAGATCAGAAACAGAGACCTGTCTGATCCTATCTCCTGCATCAGAACTCTAATGCAGTTGATTCCTACAGTAAACACCTACTTCCCACAGGTTACTGTCATTCTCTGTGAGAGGAGGGCTACTGTCTATTGAGTACATTCACTCATCCATCTTGTTTGGAGGGAGTTTGCATTCATACCATGTTTTCTTCTAAACCTACTACAGAAAGTAGTGAGCTTGGATAAAGATAAACCTGATTTAAGAAAAAAACATTTGAGGTCAAGGTTTATTAACACCTTGGCAGAACAGTGCAAGATAGGATCTTGTACCACGGAAGTGGATACAGAGGCAAGATAACTCAACTGCGTTTGTACATTGCTAACCCCTTAAAAAGTTTATGTTGTGAGTTTCATAAAATTTGTTTTCATAAATACCTGAAAAAGGAAACACTAGAAAAATACCGCGAATGCAGCTTGAACAGCAATACTTGTTATATTACTTGCTTCTGTAAATCATGTTAAAATATTCTAGTTTCAGCTATCCCAGACAACTTTAGAAATCACTGAATGGAGTAAAAGTCCTACTTTCCACTGATTCAGACAATTTTATTATGTGTATCAGTGTACATCCATGCCATGAGTCTGGTTTTCTTCTGTGTTCTGATCACCAAAGACCAAAAGAAGAGAGAAAAACATGGATGCAGTAATCTCTTCCCATCCCTTTTCTTGACACTGAACTCTTGTTTGATATACAGTGAAAGGACACTTTGGAGGAGTAAAAGCAAATTATTCATCCAAATCAGTTGTATATCCTCCCTTCTGTCTTACTTAAGAACCAAGACTCCGCGTGACTCAGTAGGAGTCAGTTTACAGTTTTACTAAACATTCTGCAGCTTGCCAATTTACAGACTTCTGGAAAAATCTGCATTTATGTCACTTCAGTGTGTCTATTTTGTGGTAGATAAATTAGTGTTTTGACTTTTTTCCTTTTTCTCCTTGCCCATTTTTTTTTTTAATCTTTTGAACTTAAGGTATTTATGATGTTAGGGCAGTGTTTTGAACTAGGGGTTCTGACCATCTCAGCTATAAAAAGCAATTTTAAGAGTTTGTATGCCACTATTTCATTGAACTTAAAATAATACTAGCAGATCCCCAAGGCTTTTAATGGTTGTATGTAAGTATAACAGTACTTTCTTGCAGTGTGATTTCACAAGTACTTTTGTCGACTAAGCTATTACAAGTAAAAGAGAAATCTGAATTTCATGTGTCTAGACAATCTGTATCTTGCCCTTGATATCTCAGAACAGGGATAGTGTAGTCTTATACTTGTACAGAGAACCATAACAGTATTAGGATCTGCTTTTTTCTTCTGTGCATTCATTCTCCTTTTAACAATTAGCTTCAAGCAAATACAGTTTTCAGATTTGTTTTGGTCTTAAACTTGGGGCAAAAATCAGTGCAAGGACCCTGCAATTGTTTCTCTAATTATTGCCATATTTGGAATTACTGCAGTATTTTACCACTTTCTTCTTAAACATTAGTGATGTCTTTAACTGCTCAGGGAATTTAGGTTCTTTTGACTGTCATTAGCATTTTCTTGTACAGATTTTCTATCCATGTGTTCAATCAAACTGAAAGATGAAGGGAGTTGTTACTATACTGAGTGTTACGCTTAAATCTATTTTGTCATTTCATCTCTGACAAATTATTAAAATGTTGTTATTTTTTCTTTCTCTCTTAACAGGGGCAAATTTGGATCAATGGCTTTAATCTTGGTCGCTACTGGCCAGCCCGTGGTCCTCAGCTGACCCTTTATGTTCCAAGTAATGTACTTGTTGCATCAGTGCCAAACAATGTAACAGTGTTGGAGCTGGAGCGTTCTCCTTGCAGCACCCAGGCGTGCGAAATAGAATTTGTGGACGAACCTAATATAAATGCAACCCTACAGCATGAAACTGATAAACCCCCACTCTTTGTTAGAGAACTATGGATGCGTCATCTATAATGATTTGAGTATTTCTGTATCTTCCCACCCCCTCTTTGCTTCCCTTTCCCTCAAACCATACTGATTAACACTGAGTTTTCGAAAAAGAGAAGTTGTTTCAGTGAGGCAACTTCTTAAATTATTCAAAGACTTTTTTTTCTTTTAAATCTCTCAGTTAAATATTGAATTTCTTTTTAAAAATAAAAGCTGGAGCTTTGAAATTTGCCTTGGACTGTGAAATTGAACTCAACTGGAAGGTAATGTTTCCATCAGTCTAGTAAAAATGTAGTCCTTGTATGCCACTTACACTACAGTAACCTTCTTATGCTTTTATTTTTTACCGTGTTTTGCAACTGGAGAGGAGCCTACAAAAGGGGCATACAGCCCCTCCACTACCTTGCTGGTTTCACTTAAGTGGACTGGTAAGTCAGAGCTGCCAATAGCAAGACACTTTCAGCTTCCTTAATCACCTGGTTAGAGTATCAACATATTTTTAGTCTTATTGGGCTTACTGCCAGCGTTGAGTGGACCTCATTTTTTTAATGCAAGTAGTTTGGGGAAATTTCAGTCGATTTCTTACAGGAGCAGTGAGAAAAACTGTGGAAGAGAGCACTCAAATGCCAGCTGGTCCTAACAGCAGTAACATGGAGAGGGACCTTGTGGTCTGCATCTGTCCCCTCTTAGAAAGCCAGTTTACTGCTTCCCTATTGCTGCCTCTAAAGACTTAGAGTAAATTGATAAGTACAATGACATATGTAAAATTTAGGCTGCTTTGGTGGAACCATAGCCTCTGACTAACCTGCCTGCAGAATGTGGTTTTTAAATGACAAATTTTTCCTTTAATTTTTTTTGTTTGGTTTGGGGATTTTTGTTTTGTTTGTTTCTTTTCTTTTCTTTTTTTTTCCCTAGTGGGGCATGGAGTGCCTGCTTTTCATAGACCAGCACCTTGGAAGTGGAATGCTTTAAGTTAAAGAATTTTATTTCTCTTTTACTCATTAATTCACATCACCTGTTTTGTTCCAGTAAACTGATGGTCTTTGTAAGTGCCTGATATTAGCAAAGATGCACAAACTCCATCAGTACATCTGAGTTTCTACAACAGACACAATCTTCTTTTTGTTTCTCCTGATTTTGGTGTCAGTCATGCAAATTCCATGGTGATGTTTAAACAACAGAAAATGAAGGAATCAAGTATTTTCATAATCTGTGATTTCTTCCTTTGATTTTTGTCTGACATTATTAAAATGGTTCCTTAGAGATTAAATTCCTCCTCTGTGTGTTTTGAGAAGGAAGAAGGGATGAGAAAGAATTATGAGCAGTATTAAGGGAGAAATGAGATTATAAAGTCTCTGTGGATGAGGAGTTTTTCTTGTTGATGTCTGGTTTATTTTCTGTGAAGATTTATGAACATGTGTACAAAATAAAGCAAAACGAAGTAGCTGTAATGGGCTGAGCGGACAGTGGAGGTGCCACCCTATTCTGAAACGGCCAGTGCAAAAACTTGACTATTTCTTCTCAGCTAGTGAGAACCAATACTGTCACTGGAGAAGAGAGTGAAAAAGAGCACCACTCACTTCATGCCTACTATGTTTGATGTGTTTGATGGGCTTTCAAAGGAGACAAATGTGGCTCATCTGAGACAGAGAGGTTCTACTCTTAAGTTCTCACCTCAAATGCCAATTCCAGGGACTGAGGGCTGTGAGTTCCATACCCAGACATGCTTGATTCTTGGAATAAAGTGGTCCGCTCTGACCCCAGATTTTTTTCTTTCTTGGCACCATCCCTATGGAGAACCTGGAATGTGCTCTGCATGCAGTTAATTATGAAGTATTAATTACCTCAGAGCCGGGCCTTGAAAATAAGGGCTGAAACAGAATTAGTTTTTAACTAATTATGGGTTTTGTGTCTTGCAGTGTGCAGAATGAGAGTACTATTCACGTGTTATTTAAGTTCAGTGCTTTAACAACTGGGAGTATTTTTATTTGTATGTCAGTTAGTGCCATGAGGGGAGTGGAACTTCTGGTTCTCACTTTAATTTCAGTTTACATTGTACTTGTGAAAACACAGTATAATCTATGAGACATCACTTTTCGCCATAACTGTGTAATATTGCCAGTAGAAAGGCTTTGCATCAAGAAGTATAAACATGCATCTGATTAGTTCTAAGCATAACAATTACAACATGGAAAGAATGGATTTAAAGTTTTTCAAGTAGGGCTCTAGATAGCTTCTTTAGCACACCTGCCTATTTACTGCTTTCAGTGAAGTAGTCTCTTGTCTACAGGAAAGAGCTGAAAGTTGCGGCCCTGATTCCTAATCCTATTCTACCTACATGGAAACACTGTTGGAGATGGAATTTGAGTATGCAGAAGGAAGGTTCCTGTGACAAGGGACCTTCAGAGTACAGCACTAGCAAGAGAAACCTGTTGCCTGTTGCTGCTGCTTTACCCAAGGACGTGTCTGCAGGTGCTGCAGCTGAGTGTTCTGCTGTGCCTGTGCCCGCACTGGGGCACTATGCCCACACCACTGTTGCCACTGGGACTTAACCTGGGTTTCCTAGCCCTGGCATGCAGTCCTGCTGGGACTGAGTGTGATACAAAACAGGACAGCATGGCATTTGCTCCTTTGCAGCCTCAGGCAGGTCAGTTATTCTAACCTATCCTCAAATGTAGTTCAGCTGCGTCTGAAGTGGAAATGTAATCAGAATGAGACCTGACTGTGGGCAAATGAGTAAGAGAAGAGGGGCCGTGGGGAGTTACCTGGCTCACCTTGACCCAGTGGGCAAGGCACTGGTGGGTCTAGTTTCAATTTGTTTTTGAAAGGCAAGGTGTGAAAGCACTGTCAGACCCTTGGCTAGTATCTGTGTTACAGTTCTATGAACTATTCCAAGTGCTGGAGTTAAACGGTATGGTCTCTCTGGTGGAGCCAGCTGCCTCCTGAAGGCCTGGCAAGAAGGAATATTCCTAATGCTAAAACTGTGGGTCCTCAAATCTTTCCTGGTGCGTCTCCTTGGGATTTTGCAAGTGCTTTACTTACACAGGAGCTGAGTAATGAGCACAGTGTTCTCTGATTTTGGCAGACAGTGCAAGCATGGTATTTGGTCAGAATCAGTCTGTGAAAAACAGAGGTTTTACGCTGATCCCATACAGAAAGTAGATGGATCCTTGCAATTCCATAAGGGGATGTCCTTTGAAAGCCACCCATAAAGTAGTTGTAGGAGTTCACCTTAACACAGATTAATTTTTTTTTTCAGCTCTGGAGTGAGGTTTGTAAGATTAGTCTGTAATCCTGCCTACGCATGAATGAAGAATTTTAAATGTGATTATTTGGGATGAATAAGCAAACAGAAAAGCAAGAACTGGTAGCATGCACTATGTAGTTGAATTCTGTCTCTTAACCTATGTATGAGACTACTCTTTCCCTTATATTCATAATATAACTATCTTACTAAGTGTTGATCAACATTTTCTAGTCCCTGAATGACAGGATTGAGATTTGGTTTTGTCCTCCTTTAGACTCTCCATGCCTTTTGTAATTCTCTGGTGCAGACAGCTCTCCAATCTCCTTGGGAGCTCCACAGTGCCTGTTGCTTTCTTTTGCAGTTTTTTTGATGAAATACTCATTTATTTGCAGCTTGAATACTTGCAGGAGTGACTAGAAATAATCCTTCTGCCTGGACAGCAAGCACTATCCACCTGACAGATATGTGCAGGTGTTCAGAAATGGCAATTACAGAAGAAGGATAATCCTGTGGTTTGCAGTGTGCTCTGAAGGAGGTGATGCTGTTATTGTATGGGCTGAGAAGGTGACCTGTTAACCAAACTCTAAGAGGAGGACAAGGGGAAGGAATCTATTTTCTTTGGATCAACTTGGTCCCCTTGGTATGATCAGATGGATAACAACCTATTGTAGTCCCCTTGTATTCTCATTTCAGATACACTGAAACCACTGGAACAACAGCATCTCTGTATGTGCAAAACGGATATGCTGACACTTTTCTTAAGATACTTTTCCTGGAAATCTGCCCATATTTGAGCAAATAGCTCACAGTGCTGACAGATCCTAACCTGAGCAGCAGCTTGGTTATTTACTGACCGTTTTTGTCTGCAGCAGCGGGAAGCTACTCGAGAATGTTTTTCTGTTACATGACTTAGCAGTTGCTCATTGTTTTCCTTTTTTTGCTTGCAAATGCTCTAACATGACTTCCCAAAGGTGCTGGTGATTGATGTGCAGTCCCTATACTTTCTGTTTAATCTGTTCATGGGTGTATCTTTTTCCAGACTGCAAACAACAGTTTAACAGATAATGCAGGATGAAAGGTTTCTGAGAGATGATCTAGCACTATGTCTCTCTACCCTGAGGCAACATCATTTGTATCTTAAATGTTCTCAGTGTGTTTCTTTAAGCTAGCCTTCAAGATTTCTTGTGATGAAGACTCCAGTCTTTCCTAGGCAAGTTATTCTGGTGTTTACTATTGGGAGACTTGACAACAGTAACTGAAGTCTTCATTGCTCTGTGTAAGCCAGTTTCATTTTCACTGTCCACAGCCAATACAAAGTGTGTATTTGTGCTCTGGGGCTGTTTTGTGCTGTGTTACTTTCTTATCTCTCTGTGAACTGGATTTAGAGAAATTTTAAGAGGTGCAGGGTAACACAGAGAAGACTTGGCAAGGATGTAAAAGGTCAACCAGCTGCCTGAGTGACTTGGTCCAGGTGCTACAGCATCTTTTTTGATAGAAATTGCTGAGTTGCAAGGAAGTTGTCTTGCAGGCTGGGACTTAAAGGCATAGCAGTTAACTTCAAAGTCCTGGCTGGGAGATCGTGTGACGGAAGAAACTGGAAACTGAAGAAGAATGGGGTCTGTTTTAATGGTTCTCCTTCAATGAGAAGGCAAAACTGGGCAGAAATAGATTATCCTGGAACTTGGTGCCATGGGCTGAATGGAAAAATGTTGGAAAAGTACATCACAGGGATCTTTGTTATGCTTTTGCTGAATAAAGCGTGTATGTTTAAAAATCCATTTTCAGAAGATATTCCCTGCTGCTTGTTATGTTATCAAATATGGGAGTAGTGACTGGAATTCCCCTGCTTGGGGGAAATCTTGAAGCTCTGTGTTACCTCAAGAAGTTTCACAGAACAAGGGCTTATTTCAGGTAATGCAATCCCCTTTGACTAGGATATATGGCATGGCCAAGGAATTGGGGATGTATTTGAGAACTCCTGTTTTGGGCTTTAGCAGATACTCCTGTCTCTCAGGAGGCAAGTATATACAGAACTCCAAAGCCAGGGTCTTAGGAAGGTGCCGCATTTAACTCCGTAGAGTTGGAATGGGAAGCACAATCTTGTTCCTGAGACTCCCCAGCACATGTTGGTAGCTGACCCTGAGCCAACATAACAATAAGGTCACTGTCTGGCACTTTTGTGGTGTGCTTACAGCTGCATGACCCTAATTCAGCCTTTTAAAATCTTTTGGTAGACAAGAGAGGGGAAAAAACAGCTCTCCAATGAAACTGAGAACTGAGTTTCAAACTCCAGTGGGAGGTACCTTTGTTAAGTAGAGCAGATCTGTTGACTACCAATGCAAATTCAGTAGGAAATTGTAGCCAGTATCTAGAGCCTGAAAGGCTTTTCCTGTTTGAGTTTTCTTATTCACTCTAAGTATATGCACTATTTTTATTAAACTTGGTGCTTCTGTAGGGCTCATGCTTCTATACTAATAGTAACTGAGCATTTTCAGAGTTTGTAGTTGTGGGCCAGAGCACACATCTGGGCACGGTGTGGGCAGATGCCTAGCAACTCACCCCTCTGATATTGTAGCTAAGATATTCTTACCTATTTCCTGTTTCATTCTTCCTGAACTCTTGCTGATTCTTCCTCTCACAGTAGGGAAGTCTTATGTGTAGAGAAACTAAAAAAAATTCCTTCAATATGTCTTTGTTCGTCTAAAATGGAGTGGATCTCCAACCTGTGCTTCTAGCTTGCTTATGCCTGTCTCCTGCCTTTCACATTTCATTCGGAGATCCCTTTTCTCAAGTTCCACCAATCTTGGTCAGGTGTGCAGTGTGAACACTCTTTATGGATCTCTAGTCTAAATTTAGCCAGAAGTCTGCCCTGGCTGCAGACTTGTCCAGTAGCACTGTCCAAAGCATTTGCCTTGGGTGAAGGTGAACTGCTGTTGTGTGTTGTGTCTTGTGGCTGCAGGATCTGGTCTTGTACCTGTGCTATGGGTGAAGGGGTTGTCCAAAGCACAGGTTGAGGAAAAGGAGGGAAAAGAAACCGATAGCTTTCTCCTAACCTTTCTCAAGCCCTGCCTGTTGCTGAGCTTTAGACCTTTCTCCTGTTCGCTGAAAATGTTGGTTTCTCTTTTCACAGAAAATAGAAATGGAATAAGATAGAAACTGTGCAGAAGAAAAATTTGCACTCTTTTCTTGTCTCCTCCATGTTAAGTTCTATTTCTGGATGTTGAAACACTCTGCTGTACCATCAAGGCTTCCTGGAAGACTTTTGTCGTGGTTTGACACTGGCCAAATGCCAGGCACTCACGGAAGTCACTCGCTCACCCTCCCCTGCCACAGCTGAAGAGAAGAGAGAAAAATTTAACAAAGACTTCATGAGTTGAAGTAAGGACTGGAAGAAAACACTCCAAGGGCAAAACAGGCTCAGCTTAGAGGTAGAAAGTGAGTTTATAAATCAGAGGAGGATAATGAGAAGTGAAATAAGCCCTTAAAAACACCTTTTTTCCCCAACCCCTCCCTCCTTCCCACCGACCGTGCAGGGAGACAGGGCGTGGGGGTTTTGGTCAGTTCATCACCGGAGTTGTTCTTCCACTGCTCAGGGAGAGGAGTCCTTCCCCTGTGAGACCATGGGGTACCTCCCACGGGAGACAGTTCTCCATGAACTTCTCCAGCGTGGCTCCAAATCTCACGAGCAGCAGTCCTGCCAAAACTGCTGCATTGTGAGCCCCTCCCACAGGTACACAGTCCTCCCAAAACTGCTGCACCCTGGGTCTCTCCACGGGGTGCAGTCCTCCAAGGACAGGCTGCTCCAGCCTGGAAGCAAGGGCCCGCTCTCTCCAGTGGGTCTTCCACTGGATCACAGCCTCCTCCAGGCATCCACCCACTCTGGCACGGGCACCTCCCCCACGGGCTGCGGGTGGAGTGGACCCATGGGCTTCAGGGGGACAACCTGCTTCACCATGGTCTCTTCACCATGGCCTGCAGAGGAATCTCGGCTCCGGTGCCTGGAGCATCTCCTCCCCCTCCTTCTCCACTGACCTTGGTGTTGCCATGTTGTTTTCCCTCACATGTTCTCACCTCCTCCTCTTCTCTAGCTGGAATTAACAGTGCATCTCAGTTTGTTTTGATTTTCTTCTTAAATATGTCATCACAGAGGCGTTACCAACCTCTCTTATTGGCCCAGCCTTGGCCAGCGACATGTCCATCTTTCAGAGCCATCAGGGATTGGCTCTGCTGGACATGGTGGAAGCTTCCAGCAGCTTCTCGCAGGAGCTGCCTCTGTGGGTCCCTCGCAACCAAAAACCAGGCCGTGCCAAACCAACACAACTTTAGACTCTGAAAGATGGGTCTGGATCCTGCATACATGTTACATATTTTCTTTTAAGCTGTTTTGCTTTTTTCTCCTCAGTTTTAGGATGTGGTCTGTGCTAATAATGAATAGGTAGATCTGGTGTGCTGAAGAACCCAAGAACCTGTTACTGAACTCACAAAGTGTTAGCATGATTTCCTGCAAAATATTGTCTAAGCAGTGCCTTCTGCTACCCTGCATCGCCATCTGTGTTGCTTTGCTGGTCCTTTGATCTAGAGCAGCATCTACTTCAAAAGCTGAAATTATGACAATGTGAGTCTTTTGACTGCAGCCGAAGAGACACTTTCAGACATGACTTTATTTAAAGCACGGAGTCCATCTAGCTCGTGTTGAAATAGAAGAAAATTTAGCAGAACCAACTTGTAGCAAGCTGCCCATTTTTAACTTTTTCTAGTCTAACCTCTCAGGTCTGGTTGCTTTGATTCAAAGGCTTCAGAGGTGATGGAAAAAGAGTTAAAAGGTAGATCCTGTATGGATTAGCCAAACTTTGTGCTCCTCTTAATGTCTTTTATTGTGATAAGAGTGACCACATACCCTTACCACCCCAAAATTAAGCTTATTCACCCATCCTAGGAAATAGGGAAAACTTGGACAGATGCCAGTAATTTAGATGGAAGAGTAGAAGCTACCTATGCTGAAATTAGCCAGAAGGCTTTTTGTTGTGGTTTTGGGTTTTTTTTCGAAATTCTGAAAAACTCAGTCTCTGCAAAGATACTGAAAAGAGATTACAATAGTAGCACACTTGAGTTTCATGAAAGTTGTTTCTCCTGTTACTGTAGGTACAGTACAAAGCGCTGTAATTGGGGATGTTTAAGCACTATGGAGGTACAAGCGAAAAAGAACATTCAGTGTTACAAAACATGATCTGGATGTGAAGCCTAGTGAAGACAGAGGGGAACGCATAATATGTTGGGTAAAGGGTGGGTTCTTTGTTGGTTTTGGTTTTGTGTTGGTTTTGGTTTTGTGTTGGTTTTTCTTTCCTTGGTTTTTTGTATGTTGAGGGGGGGGTTTGTTCTTTTTAAACCAAGCAGGTTGCCATTGGAGAGGGAGAAGGAAAATAATTTCCCTTCTGGTACCTCCAGCTACGGTATGTGGCTTTGCATCTCACTAAACTGGCAAAGGTGAATGATGCTGAGCTCTGTAGTTTTCAGGTTTCTTAGCTACAAGTGGAGAATTTTTAGATGAAAGAAGAGAGGCGAACAGTGGTAAAGGTTCAGCTCCCCTGGCTGGATGTGCAAAGTGGGGAAAATACATCCAAATCCTAATAAAAATCTGCCTAACTGCAAGATGGGGAATGCCCATCAGTACCAGCTCTGCTGCTACTTGCTCCCCACCTGCTTGTCACCATTTTGGCTTCCATTTTATCTGTTCAAGGTAGAAACCGTGCTGGTTCTGTTGGTCCTTGATAGACATGACCTATTTTCAGTTGTTTGCAAAAACAATAAGGTTGGATGATGCCTGGTTAGCTTTCACTGTGTTTTCTGGTGAGCAAGTATCTTCTTTGGACACATAACCATGCTGTTGTACTTGTCCTGCAAGGTGAGTCAAAGAACATTCAGACATTCCCAAGGTTTCTCCTCTCTCTGAGTTTGTTAAGGATTTGGCCAAGCACACAAGTACTCTTGTCTCAGAGGCTGAGGGCTTTGAAAATATACAGAGCTCAGTGCATAATTTTTGTTGCATTTGTTCTCTTTTTCTCATTTAATAGAACTTTGCTTTTTCATATAACAATAATGGCAGTGAGTTTGCCTAAGGTCCATCTAGCCCTGTACCTTCTTTTGAAGTAGAGCATGTCTGATCATCTCTTTTTGAGTTTCAGCACCTGAAACTTTAAGATGAGCTCTTTTTTTGGTACAAATTTCAGTGCTTTTAAGCTCTTTTCAGTAGAAGAGACTCAGCTTTGACTGCTGATTCAGCTGGTCGCTTGCCATGACTCAGTTTGCAGAAATAACACTGCAAAACTCTGAAGTTCACACTCTGCAAGGCAAACTGGCATACAGCAATTGAAATAATTTAAAAGTATAAGCTCTGTTCAACAGCCTTGGTGGCTGCTCCATAGTGTATTCCGATTTGGGAGATTGCTCATTTATTGTCAGGCTGTAGACCTTTTGATGTGAAATTGTGATGCTGGCTTGGCTTGGAAAGAATGTTCCTGTTCTTTCTTGCAAAGTACTTTGTTTTTTCCTGTTACCTGTTTTAGTGTGCTCATGCAAATTGGTGAAACCCCCTGCAGATTACAAATGCCAAAACCTCAAGTAGATCAGGCAAGCAAGTTAAAAAAGGGTAGGGGTTTAGTCTTCAAACCTTCATGATTCAGGAAAATCACCCATTGACTGAGAAATGTTGGGATGAAATTGCTCAAAACCAAAGACTTGTGTTTAGAATAATGCATTATGACGTTGTTTTCATCTTCTGTGGGAGGATAAAACTTCCTCAGCTATGAGTAAATGAGAGTGCACGGTTCTTGATGTCTTGAGACAAAGCAAGGAACCTAGCAATTAATACACAGGTTTTTGTTTCTATAATACTATTTAATTGTAGTACTTTTCATCTGCAAAATGCCTTGTTTTACGGAGGAGGACAGAGTTTTGATTTCTATGTGGCAAATGCAAGACTCAAATTGACCAACATCCCTGGCAAAGCTAAAGGTTGCACTTTAAAAACAGCTTTTGTTTGTTTGTTTTCAGGGAGAAGTATAGGACAAGGGTACTAGTCTGTTTTGGGTATATTGACTCAGATTGATAGCTACTGATGGGCATGGTTGGGGTACTTCTGCCTGGTTTAAATCTGCACCGCTATAATAAGGAAGCCAGTGCAGACAGTGGAGGCCATTTAGTAGATGTTAATAAAACATGGGGGTTTTTCTAAACATGACCACTGTCTGCACGAACCCAACTGGGGCCGGTTACATTCTGCCCCCATGCACCACGGTCTGTCTGCGTGGGACTCTCTGCGTGTGCAGTCACAATGGAGAAACACACTTTCATTCAAATGTCACGTCTGGCTGGTTAGTCTGGACAAGATCTCGCCTACCAAGTCCTCAGCCACTGCTCTTGTTGGAGTGCACTCATGCCTCGTGCCATTCCCTGACCAGGCAGCTGTGTCTTTTGCTGTGAAGGATCTCACTGATTTTTTTTTTTTTTAATTTCTTTTTTTTACTGTGTTTCATTTTGCTTTTGCCAAAGCAGTAAGTTTGTGGAATCTTGTGGCCTCAGGTCTAGATATGTGGCAGACTTTTTTAGGTGTCCCTAAAATTAACATTAATACTAGCTAACTATTTGCTCCATTATTGGGCAGTGTCAGCTCTTCTGCAGCTATTTCTGTACAATTAGTTGACAATTCTAGAGCTTTTTTTACATTTTTCCAGGAACCTAGAAGCCTATATATACCCGCTGAATTACGCTGGTATGACAATTCAAGAATTTGGCATGTGCCCTCCTGAAAATTCAGGCCACATTCAGTTGTATCATATTATGACTGAGGTCTTCATTGTGAATTACCTTAGAGAAAAGGTGGGCTTATTTTTTTTCCCACAGTTTATGACACTATTAATAGTTGCTCTGCCTCTGTGCAAACCCATTTCTGGAATTAAAAAAAAAAAAGAGCAAATTAACATTTGGCAGAATCTTGTGTATCTAGTACTAACCTTGCTTTCTCAGTCTCTGACACTAATTGTTAAATAGTTATCACTTAAGATGCTAATATGATGTTTGATTGTTTAAATTTTATTCACATAGCCTCATGTTGATAGGGTCTATAAAATGCTGTAGTCTTTTACACAGTAGATTTTAAAAAAACCCAGTAGATTTAAAAAAAAAACCAACACAAAAAAAAAATCCTATTTTTGTCCAGTAGTCTTTATCACTCACCACTTCACTGAAATTTTGCTTCTAGTGCTAGCTTTTTTCCTAAATTCTGGTAAATTCCTATGGATATGTGTAATAAGCTACTTATTGAGCAAGGTGGAAGATTTATTCTATTAAAGCTGTTTAGGTGTTCCAAATAAGACAAATCCTTGAATTTTTTCTACAGTTTTTGGTTACTTGAGGACTTCTGAAATTACTTCCCCCATCAGAATAAAATTATAATAAGAATTCAGAGCAGAATTAATGAAATACTTTATTGCAGTAATGCTGACAAATAGGCTTTGCTTGCTCTAAAATAGTTTTAATCTGAAAATGAAATAAAAATGCAGATGGAAGCATTGGGTTTAAAGGTGTTGATCATTAGCCAACACACCTGCCGCCAAACATCTGCTCATTCCAGATTTTGATAGAATCATAGAAGTGTTTGGGTTGAAAGGGACCTTTAAAGGTCATCCAGCCAAACTCCACTGCAATGAGCAGGCACATCTTCATGAAACTGCCTTGTCAAAAGCAAAACATTCTGCGGTGTCGTTACAAGACAGGCATCCCACTGCGTGACCTCTGCATGTGGAGAATGTGAGATTGAGGAAGTGAGGAAGTGAACGGATTGACTCCATGTGACTGTGGGAGGAGGTGGTTGCATACACATTTGTACAAAAAGCCAGAGCAGGAGCAGACAGGCGTGTCTGCTGACCTCCCCATGGGAGATTTTGGAGGTTCCCTGCTACTTCTGAGGAAAGGAAGCAAGTAGTGACCTGCATTATGCAAGGATGGGCTGATAAAGCAGAACTGAGGAGAAAACAGACAGAATCCAAAGTTGCCTTTTCTTTCCTTTTGTAAACTCTTCAGCCCCTTCTCTGTAGGACTGCAGACTTTTGTGTGACACCTCATACTATGGGTTTTGCTGTTCTAGAAAGCGTAAACAAGATTCTTGATAGCAAGGGCAGACCTGTCCTCTGCAGCTTCTCAGTGCTGTTTGTCTGCAGGACCTGCAGGACACGTCATTGCTCCCTGCAATCAACCAGACATACTTTCTTTCCATTCCAGGTGCTTGTGAATGAGCAAAAAGGGCATAAGAAACAGCAAAATCCATCCTTATCTTCCTTCTGTGAGCTTTTTGCAGCTTTCCCACACACTTTGATAGCAGAAAAGGCAAGTCACACCGTCTGTGGTCATGGTCTTGCTTGCGGTCAACTTTCAGTTTACCAGGTACGAGCAAGAACAGAGATGTGTTGTGGTGTTTCCTCAGTTTGATTAAGATGCTTTTGTGTTACTACGAGCCAGTACTGCTCTCTTTGTTTGTGAGTAATGGTGACAGGTTAAATACTAGGGAGGGCCCCTCTCTTCCACTGTCCTGCACAAACCACAATACTTCTATGGAGGTGCTTTAAGGAGTGCAAAAGAGGCAAATATGCTTTTCATGCAGGGGTGTCCACCCGTTGTTCCAATCACTTTCCCAGGTACAAAAGTCTCTTCCTGAACTTGGCTGCTTGGACCTTCTTGGAAAATGCTGATTAAATGCCACTGGTCTCTCTCTCGAGAAGAGTGCATCTAGTAATGTCAATCTTCATTCAGTCTCTGTTGTCTCACATGTTCCTAGCATCACTAAGAGTACTTTTTATGAGTGTTTCATATCTGTGGAAAAAGGTCAAATTCTTGCAGATCAGATTCTTGATTACTTGCCATTGTTGTTAAATGAAAGTAAGCTAACATCTTCTTGGACTTTTAAAAAATTCTTAGTGCCTTAATAGTTTTATTTTGCAACACCTAAATTCACAGAAAGCTTGCAGTGTGCAGTCACAGAGCTACTTATACTGGATGTGTTCTGTTGCTTGTTTTGAAACAAGAAATTAAAACCCAGAAAAACTTCAACCCTTCAAAAAAGACTTGAAAAAAAAAAAAAAAAAAAAAAAAGCACAAAAACGGAAGGAGTGTGATCCATTGATCAATCATGTATTTGGGCTGCATTTACACGGAGGACTTGATTTTGTTGGCCTGGAACAGATAAAGAGCTTCTTCATTTTTGAGCTTCATTTCTGTGAGAAGTGGCTGTGACTCAATGATTGTCCCATTAGATGGCATTTTGTTAGTTTGTGTGATGGATGTTGCTGCTGGATGACCGTGAAAAAGAAAATCGTCGTGGGAGCTCCTAACTTGGTGTCTCCTCAGTGGCAATGCTCGCTGCTTTAAGAGCGACCTCTCCATGATTGCCTTTGGCACGTACGTGTATCATTGCTGTGTCACAGTAAGATGGTTGCAGATACAACCACCACTACTTCTCCTTTGAATGGTCTTATCAGTTGTACAAATGTTACAAATCTCACCACTATTATATCATTTCCAGTCTCCTCCTTTCATGACTGGAGTAGCAAAGTTGAACTTTCAGGAGGCATTGCCTTAAGCACTATTTTAATGATCATTTTGATTGACTTTACTAAATGGCCCTTGATTTCTAACTGTAAATCAAGTCAGATGGAAATGCTGGCATAAGAGGTGGGATGTGGTGAAGTCGGTCTCTGGCTGTGTTAAGAGAGAGATGTTGGATAAAACTGCAAAGATTTAAGGGCTCCTGGAGGAAAACGTGTGATACAGGTCCCTGCTGGGAGTTTAGAAGCATCCTGGTAACAGAGGAGCACTGTGGTGCCTGTGGAATTGTACTTCCCTTCAGAGAAGGTGTGCAGAGCTGGTGCTGGGACAGTGACAAGCAGTTGAAGTCTAGGAAGGAGAATTGCAATTCCTCACTGGCTCTCAGACTGAGAGGAGCAGGTTAACTGGGAGCAGGCTGCTGACCACGATGCTGCTTCTGCACAATTAAAAGGGGTGAAGCTGTCCTCCAGAGTAAATGTGTAATTCAGCTTTCTGTTTAGGGAGTGACTGTGGTGGCCTAAGCATGCTATGAAAACCAATCAATTTCTTGTTATCTTTTCATCATTATTTGTATTTAATCTAATTAGCTGATTTCCTCCTTCATCTGACTTTCTATGCCTGCTTAGTATAACTGAAGAGAGGATGCAGACTGGCCTTCTGAGGAACCTTGATGCAAAAATGTGGGTTTAAGAATGAGTCAGCTTTGCTTCACTCAAATGTCTATCCATTCTCTTTCATGGTTCAGTGGGTTTGTACGTACAGTCTTCATTGCTGGAAACTCTTGTTCAGCTAAAATAACACCTTTGTCAACTGACATTTTGAAAATCCCTACTTTATTTTTGTCTATATCAATACTATTATCTCGTCCTTCCTCATCAGCAGATTTCAAAGACCTCTCTCAAAAGAGGGGTGGCATTGTCCACTGCAGCTCGGTGCATGGGGGAGGGGGGTTTGTTCTGGTGACAGAGAAGGAAGCCGCCCAGGTTCGATGTACTCCAGCCCCAGGACCTGAATTCCTGAGCCCATCAATTTGATATGAGCTGCTCTTTGCACCCAATTCAGCAAAGCTGCTCAGAGCACAACTTTCAGCCCAGTTGCTCATCCAGCTCATGCATTGTGTAGATGTGCATATTACTGGGCGAACTGAAAGAGGCTATTTGGCACAGAGGAACAAGACAACATTCACCTGGGAGGAGCTTTGGCAGCACCAGGCACCCTCTGCACCAAGGGCAACTGTGCACAGGCTGTGGGGCACAAAGCTGTGCGGTGACATGAGGCACATTTGAGTTTTGTGTGGGAGAGCAGCTTTTCACTAGTTCTTTTTGTGGCGTTGCTGCATGGCTGCTGGGTGCACCCCATTAATTCCACACGTGACCAGATTCAGCATCCTCCCTCACCACAGTGTGCCCAGACCTGGACCAGCCTGCAAGCCATCCCCTGACACCACTCTTAGCCCTGGACCTCTCTTACATCACGGTTGTTAAGAGCCTACAGCTTGCTGGTTCCTTGCTGACCATCATTTTTGCCAGGCCGGCAGAGGGAGCCTTTCCCTTAGTCTGGAAACCAAGGACCCATTTATTCTTGATGAGGGATCGCAGAGTAGGACCAAGAAAAAGTAGCTGCAGTGGAAGCTGTCTGGCTTCCAGGTTAGTCTGTACACCAGGCAAGTGAAAAGCCCAGCAGTTCACAGTGCCTCTGCTATCAGCATCACCATCTGTGAGAATGATGTGCCATGCCACCTTGGGGCATTATGATGGCTTCAGTGACATCTTGTGAGAATTTGAAGCACTTCACACCTGAAATTTGTCTTCCTTTTCCTTTTCAAAATAGGTGATAGATGGCTTAACCCACTCTTTCTATCAGTTTTTCCCAAGTGATTTATGCAGTGACTTCCCACATTTTGAGTCGTAAGAATTAGTCTTTTCCTTGGAAATGAGAGCTCTTTCTTACTGCAAATAATGTCTTCCATAGCTATTCCTATTATCTGCATTAATGCAGATCCTTTCTTGTCATCCTCAGCAAACTGCTAATGGTAGTGCATTCCCAAAATTAATTAGGATGGATACGTGAGTGTGTGAGATTTAAGTGTACTGCATTTTATTTTCAGTCTTGCATCATGAGAGAGGTCACGTGGAGGTGAGCTCCCACTTGTGTCTCTTATTTAGAGTGATGAGTACAATGGCACTACAATATTTTTACATTTCTTCTTCAGCCCTTTCCTGATGTATTTTAACACCTTGTTTGCTCTTTGGAGCCTTGGCTGAATGCTGAGCAGGCACTTTATTATTGACAGTGTAAGAAAATAAGTCATCTGGCTTATAATAAGTAATCTAAATGGTTGTTGTCCAGCAAGAAGACACACCAGACATATCTTCTAATACATATTTTTCAACTCTAATTTGTCTGCCGCCACATTACTGATTTTTTGCCTCTTTTAAAACTATTTTTGAGCCAAAATCCAAACACTACTGTGTGAGTTTCCTTCCTGTTACAGATTTCTGATTATTATCCTGTGAGCAGCTACTAGGGTATCACACTGTTTGCATTTTGCTGTTATCAAATGCAAGGATTCTTTGTGTGGTTTCTAAGTTATGACAGACTCTTTCTACACAATCTCTCTTTTTACTTTCTTTTGTTTTGCCAGATACATCTTCAGTGAATAAAAATTGAGTCTTGCGGTTAAGTGCTTTTGGAACAAAGAACATTCGCTTTAAAATACATACTTTTAACCAAGATGCTTCAAATTTATTCACACATGCTGGAAAATGAGTTTTCTTGAACACTTTTATTCAAAAATATTCAAAACATTTTCTATGTTAACTAAAATACAGAACTGCTATCCTGAATTACAGTGATAAAGTAATTCAAAATGCCTATAATATACACATACATATAGGCATATCTGTCAGCCTGAGAGAAAACGCACCTACAACGCAAAGTAATGGCTTTGCTTTGTGTCTTTGTGCACGCAGAGAATATATTTTCTCCTTTTTCTTAATGGCGGAGGGTATATCATCCCCCCTGAAATGAAACATGTAACAGTAGCAGGTACTGCTGATAGCTACCTAAGAGTCAGAAGTGAACAAGTCCCACACAGATCAACTGCAGAATAAAAAAATACGGTATTAACCATCCTTCTTGAATACGTGAATATGTTTTCCAAGTGCATGTGCTGATGACAAGCTGCTGCCTCACCTCTGCCCCTCCATGCAGGCCAATGTCTTGATGGTGGTGAAAAAGAAGCAATGCTTTGCACAGAGCTGAGCAGTGATTTGTAATCACAGCAGAGAAACCTTGCACGTCCATCTCCCATGTTCCACATTTGGGATGCCTTCTGTCATAACACTCAGAAGATCTAGAGGCACAAATAAAGCTGAAGTGAGTAATTATCTGGCACTAGCTTATTGTTAAATGTATCTGCATTTGCTTAGCTTTTCAAAGTTTCTGCTTTTCAAAGTTCCTGGTGCTGTCAGTTTGCTTGCTGCTGAGTTCAGTGACTGAAACACGTTACAGAGCGTCTTGGTCCCCCGTCGACTGTGTGTGGAATGAACTGGTAGACTCAGTGTGGTAAGTGATGTGAAGTCCACACCACTTGCGAAAATACTCAGGTAACTGCCAGTTCTTAAAAAGCATCTTCAGGTACTTCTTAAATTTTTCCCCCATGAAGAAGTAGATGACTGGATTGAGGCAACAGTGAAAAAGGCCGAGGATTTCCGTTACCTGGAAAGCATAGTCCAGACTCCTGCTCACTTGACAGTCTCTAATGACTCCCATAAATTCCAGCAGTTGTAAGAAAATAACAATGTTGTAGGGGGTCCAGAAAAAGAAAAACACAATCATGACAGCAAAAATCATCTTCACAGCCTTATTCTTTTTGTCATTTCTGCAGTGAACTAATGTTTTAATGATCATGGAGTAGCAAAATGTCATAATTATTAAAGGGATTAGGAGCCCTAAAATGTTGATTTCCAAAGTGGAAAAAAGCTTCCATGTTGTGAAATTGCCTGGAAATATCGGCTTGCAGGTAGTATAATTATGTTCATTAAAAGACTCTCTAAATACAAGCTCGGGAACTGAGGCTGAAAGAGCTACTAGCCATACAACAAGGCTAGTAATCAAGCCACGGAAGGCAGTCCTTGCTTTCAAGGAAAACACTGCACGAACAATTGCCAGGTATCTGTCTATGCTCATAAGCATAATAAAAAATATCCCACTGTAAAACCCAACCAGGTAGATCCATGAAATGATTTTACACCAGGGAGTTCCAAAAACCCATTGGTCTAGTGTGAAATAAGACCAGAACGGCAAGGATAAAACAAAGAGCAAATCTGAGATGGCGAGGTTTAGCAGGTACACATCAGTCATGCTCTTCAGCCTCTTGTATTTGAAGAGGACCACGATGACCAGAATGTTTCCAGTAAGCCCGACCAGGAATACCAGGGAATACAGAACAGGTAGGAATGAGGCTGCAAACCTCCTGACGCTTTCCTTACTGCATGGTTTTGGAGCATCGTTATAATTATCGTAATAGTCGTAAAAGGTTGAGAGTTCAACTTGAAGGGACTCTGTATTTGAAGAAATCATGTTTTTTTCCCCAGGTCTGAGAAAGGAAGAATATAGAAATGTCAGTGACTTTCAGTGCGTCAAGACCGTGTGGTTACTCCACAAGTCTGAATCACAAGTGACTGACTCGCAGCTCGGCACACGACTCACTGCAGGTTCCCAGACATTATGTAAGCATTACGGGATAGATGCATGTGCACACTTGAACAATGTACCATCCTTAGCATGCATGTACTTAGTCCTTGCACTATGGTGCAACTTGCATGTCAAGCACAAATGGATGTTCAAATGGATGACAGGAAAGCAAATAGGAATGAAAGATATGGGCCATAGGTGTCAAATCAGAGAGGGTTTAACATTCTAGAGCAAAGTAAAAAGCAAAGCTACTGTTCTTAGCAGTTCAGAATTTCACTCACCCACCTTTCCCATCAGGCATATGTCACCCACCATAAGAAGACAGTGATAAACATGCATCAGACTTTTCTTATGAAATTTCATTTACTGAAAGCTGACATGAGCTTTCAACAAGTGCTATTTTCAGTGGCTAAATGAATAACAGGAATTTTTCATCTTCATGTGTATGTTCTTTTCTAACAGGCAGATACAGAGTTTTAAGTGATGTAAGTTGGACACAGGGGAAATACATTGCTGACTTATGAGTCTGTGTGTTATTCACATCGCAGCATCATTCTTTTAGCCTAACATACCAGAAATTCGAGTCTGAGTTCTGTTCTTACTTGTGTGGACTACTCACATCACAAGTGGCATTTTTTTAGCATAACATACCAGAACTCTAAGCCTGAGCTATGTTCTTCCCCTTTGTCTTTATTTTATGAATGGAAATCAGAAGAGAAATGAGTTTCATTGGTTTACTTGTCTTTGCCATACGTGTTGCTGCTACATACCAGCAAAAATAGACTATCATTAATCTGAGACCTTCTGTGTGTAGTCCAAAGCATGACACCTTTCCAGCCTATGGTTCTGTTCCATTCTACACAGAGAGGAATTTAATCTGATTTACAAGTCACAAGGACAAAGCCATTTGACACCAATGGTGTAGAAGTGGCAGCTTTGCAGCAACTGCACCCAGACATACCTGAATCTAATCTAGGTTCAGCATAATATCTTTGAATACTTAAAAACATATGGTCACAGAATACACACACTTCTGATGATACACGAATTCTTAAAGCTGCCTAAAAAAATTACCTGAACAGCTATAAAAGGTAAACAAGAAAGCATTACATTCACACATATCATGAGTGTACATGATACACAAATGTTTGAGCAATTGCATTTTATGAATTTTACCTTTTCTCCTCCTTTCTTCTCAGTTGATGTGAAGAGGCTTCTTTGCTCTAAGGGTGCAGAATCACTTGCTTCTCATCAGGTAGCTCTGCCAGAGAGGTGCTACCCACACGGCAATATCCACTAGCTGCAAAAAGCAGATGTCACTAGGTAGCTGTGTCTCTTAGCGGAAGCTTCAACTTCCTTAGATTATATCACAAGTACTTCTCTCCTCACTGCTCATCAGAGATAGTTCCTTTAAGTCAGAAATAGAATTGAACACATCTTACAATGTTTAAAAAAAACACAGTTTCCACTGGGAGACTGATTACTGTCTTAAAGCAGCTTCATCGCATCCAACAGTCATTAAAACTGATGTCACGAAGCATAGATGTCACTCAGCTCTCATTCAACTGAAACCTTGTTCTTTTCTTAATCTCAGAAAAAATAATCAAAGAATCATCTGTAGTGAGCAGAGAGGAGACAGGCACTTTGGAGGTGTGTGGGAAGTGTGTTTCTAGTCCTTCTCTGACAGATAACTAATTTTGCAAGTTGCACGGTGTAATTGTAGAAAAAAAAGCTGTATAGATTTAGTGTAGGGAAGGCTCCTTTCAATCACTGTTGTTAGATCTTCCTAACTCCTACTTACCTTACTAGAAAAAGAAATGAAGGCATGTTAATTCACACTACCTTTTTGCTTGATGTTTTCCATTGCAGGTTTTACATACAGCGAATCTACCTCCTACCACTGACCAGCACAAAATGTAACAGTGTTTAAAATATGGAATAAGAAGTAGGATGTGCGCATGCGCGTGGTCTAAGGGCACAGCGTGCAAGGTGCTGAGGTTTACCGTAGCTCTCTGTCACAGCTGGAAGCTCAACAGCTTCTATGAATTTCTCTTGGGAGCGAGGTGGGCCTTATTTGCCTTTTGCGGGATCGTGAGAAGGGAGAAGACAGCACAGAGGACATGTGCTAGTCAAATGGGATGGTTGTGAGTCCTGCCAGCAGAACAGCTGTGCTGGCAGCTGGCAGGTGCTGGTCTCCTCTGTTTCCCAGAAAAGGCCAGCCAAGCAGAAGTACAAGCCATTTCTCAACAGGGAAGCCTGCTTTCTTGTGATCAGGAGAAACTGAAGAGACAGAACAAGAAGCAGAAATAAGAAATCTACGGAAGGTGATAGTGAGAGCAGGAAGAATCAGACATCTCTGTCCACAAGAGATTATATGTTCTCTTGTTTGCTCTCTGGCGTTGTTCCAGACACAGGTATAGCTTGTGTTCAGTTATGCTATTTACTGCTATGTCATATGCCTCTGACACTGTTACACTGCCCAATAACTTATGTTTGGCTGAAAAGCTTGATGTGAAGACAGCATGAGGTGCGGGATCTACTGGTTTCAGGTTTTGCCAGAATAAAACAATTGTATGGGAAGGACCTTGCCGGTCATCTTTCACAAGCTGCATCTGTGGAAATCTTTAAATCTGTCTGTGGGAGATGTTCCTCCAGTGCAGGTTATTGCTCTGCAGATCATGTACATTTTTTCTTTAGTTCAGTAGCAGTCCTTAAAGGATATGGACATCAGATAAGCAGACAACGCTGTCACACCTGTTTCATCAGCTCTGCTCACAGAAACTAGAAGCTGTTCCTCTTGATGTTCTTTTGTGTGTGTAGGGGCCTCATTAATCTCTTCTTTGACGTGTTGTTACACCAGGCCCACAAGTTCAGCTTTTCACCCACATTAACAATGACAGAAAATCTTTCTTAAAGTACATGCTTTTCAGGAAAAAAACACCTCTTGCTCTTGACAGTGCTCTCTTAGGCATTGATGTTTCTTAGTTCTGGCTGTAATTTTTTTCTCCTCAATAAACCACTAAGCATCTGCATGCTTATCTTGTCCCACTCACTATTTTCATCTCTATCAAGCTAGGTATCTTCTTTGAATTTCATCAGTGGTTGTTTTTCTTGATTTCCAGATGAAGAGGTGAATAGAACTGAATCCAGATATTATATCTCTTCGACCCTGTAAGAACCTGTTCGGCTAAGGAATGATTTCCTATCAGCAGCAACATTTTGCAAGACGTGTCGACCATGATCAGCAACATTTCGAGACCTGTCCTTAGCACACAGGCCACACTGCAGATATGCTTCTGATCTTTCAGTCATACTGTTAGCAGGGAAGAAGCCTGCAGCCGTATGAATTCCAGTTTAGTATGATCCATATGGCACTGGCCTGAAGAAAGCACCTACCTGGCACAGTGCCTTTTGCCCAGCTCTTCTTTGGAAGGCTTTCAAGTAGCAAATGCACCTGCCCTAATACCAATGCACTTTATGCTAAATCACCAGATGGGAAGGTCTGTCTTTGTAAGGAGACTGAGCAAGAGTTTTTCTGCAGAAGGAGGAATGCTCAGCCACTGAAAAGAGAAAAATGTTTGTGGCTACAGATACTGAAAACTTGTGAAGTCCAGAAAATGAAGATTAAAAAATATATCTGCTGGTTCATGAAAATCAAGATGATAAGAATGTATCCTGAAATACCTTCTGATGGTTTACGGATGAACAGAGTCCCTGGGAGAGCCTGCAAGGAAAACTGGATAGAAAACAGGAAAAAAACCAAATCTCTGAGCAAATGAGACAATGCAAAAAATAGAGGAAAGGTGTTGTGAGTGCAGGTCCTGCAATTGCTTGGAGAGAAAGAAGAGTGGAAGCGACTGAGTGTAACTGTAGTCTCCAGTAGGGAAGCTCTGAGGTCCTTCTAACACATGGCAGCCTGTCTTTTCCAGCTGCTCTTGGACAACCTGGCAGAGACTAACAAAAGGAGAATGGCAGGAGATGGCGAGATTTAGGGGGAAGGGGGAAGGCTTCTCAGTGATGTTGCTGTAAAACTAATGGTTTTGCAGGGGAAGAGAAGAAGAAAAGCAGTCATCTTACCTCTTTACTAAATGTTATCAGGATATATGTCACTGACCAAATATATCACGAGTGCACAGGGGTGGACCAAACCTGAGTAGCCTGACTGGAAGGAGATTAACCTTTTATATGGGATGGTGTGTGTGTGTGGGGGCACATGAAATGCAACAGGAAGGAACTTAATAAAGGCAAAATGCAGAACAACCTATACTGTAAAAAACTTTGCTTCTCACCAGAAGATTACTTCAGCCACTCCCATCTTTTATGGGAAGTCTTATGAATAATTTTCCATTTTACAGGAGGCATAGGACTCTTGCCCAGGGAAGGACTGGAGATAGACATTTACCTAACCTGCTAACTAGGCTAGCTCACCACTGATATGCCAGTGCACCATCCATTCTGTCTGATCTCAGTGCTGGCCGGGGACAGACAATTCAGACAAGTCCTCATTTGGAAGAGGCTGGCCCAGGAGAGAAGCAGATGACAATAAAGAAAAAGGCACAACTAAATGCAAGAATCAGTATTCTGATTGATTGTGTGGATTGGCGCTGGATCCATGCTGCCACAGATGGACAAACATTTACCTTTCTCATCAAACCATCCTCTCCATCAGGTGGCCAACTCCTTCATGCGTGGTCAGGCCTTGTGTGGTTCTTCTCTTGCAGTTCAGGTGAATTTGGATCGCAGTTTGCACATCTGTAGCTCCCATACTTCCTTGTTAGAAAAGTGTTTTTTCTACCAGTTCATTGTACAGTTCTTTCTTTGTAATTTTCAATATATACCAAATTTCCTGTACATGACTAAAACTGCAGCATTCTGAGAGAGAATTTAAGAAAGGAAGTGAATAATTTCCTAGTTTTAGAGACAACCACTGTGTACACTGTTTCTCAGGTGATTCACTCATCATTTATTCAATCTTTTTGAAGGCATGAATTCCCTTTGGCTAAGATAGCTGTTTATGCTGCCAAGGAAATGATTTAAGCCAAAACCATCTTTTCTTTGCTCAACGCTAAGCTGCAATTCCCCTCATCTTATTTTCTTTCAGTGGACCAGCCCTGTGCATTCTACTGCTTGTATCCACTGGTGATTCTGTGACTGGTGTCAGTCATCCTTTTCCTCAGCCTAATTTGCTTTCTTTCCACATGCTGTGCTTGCAAATCTGCTATAAGCAGAACTCTTCATTAGAAAAAAGAACTGAAACTTCTCACCTCAAACGTGACATAAATAGTCATTTTATATGCTGAATTTTACTTAAAATCACTAATGCAAAAAGCATGAGTTTTATTCTTCTTAAATGTGAAATGGCACAGCAGGGAGCTTTCTTTGTCATGTTCAGTGATTCTTTAATGTTACCAAGCTGTTTCTACAGGTAGGTGAGAAATTTGGGCTGTTTGCACTCTGAGGAGAAATTGATACCTGAGATTTAATTTTTATTTTTTTTCAAAATGTCCCAGCCATCACCCAGTCATCACTGTGAGGTCCTCTTAAAGACTGGTCTTTCTGAAGGAAAAAAAAAGACAAGGCAGTGGTGAATAGCAGAAGTGTTCTCAGGCCACTTTTTTTGATGTTTATTGTGCTAAGTGTAGATACAGAGGAATGAAGACAATGTGGCATAAAGGCTTTGGATTCTGTGCGCTTTGTGTTGTTGGTAGCCTTTAAAAGCTTATTAAATGCTTTTAAAGCTTATTAAATACTTATTAAAGCCTTATCCTAAACATCTATGCAACGAACATCTTCGCAGTCTCTCCTGACGTTCCTCCCATGGCAGATGTAATATAAAGGAAGCTAGTTAGAAAAACTAAAGTATTTGCGGAGGATGAAGAGTGATAAAGAACTAATACTTGCTTTTACCAATTACTAATCTTTCCGTGTTTGTTAATACCCGGGCACTCTGTTGTCACATGGAAAATCTGTTTCACTGCAAGGCCTCTTCAAGACAATCTGTACAGCCAACTTATATAATATTCAGTTCACTTTTAGTAGCAGGGGAAACCACTCGGGACACCAAAATAAAACTGACAGGCACAGTAAAAGGTCTTCATTGGAGCATCTCTGTCATCTTTGTGATTCACAGGACATTCTGATGTGTTTTGTGAATTTTTGGTGAGACTGCCTGTAGTTAATTTTACATCTACAGACTTTCATTTGCTCACAAGCAAATAAATGAAACCTCTGAGAAACTGATGTTTCTTCCATCAGCACAATGTAGTAACTAACGTTTTCTTACTTTTCAGAAACATATTTTTTACACTTTGTACGTTTAAATCAGTGATTTGCTTGACAGGGGTGCCCTGCTTCAACCATTGGACTTTCAACAGTGTTTAATAGTCCAATAGCGTTTAATAATGCCACCTTCTGGTGGAAACGTAAAGAAAGGTTTGACACTAAAGATGGGCAGAAGGAATGATGCAGTGAGCTTAGGGCAGAGGGTCCTATGTGAGCAAGGGTGGTTACAGGGATAGTTAGAGGGTGTGGTGACTCTGGAAATACTTGGCTCCAGGTGCTGTTAGTCTTGTGCGAAAAGATGTGTGCTACTGTCTACCATTGCCCCTTCTGAATCTGACTTGGTCTTTAAACCCTGGCCTGTGCATTCTGTGTTGTTTTTATGGTAACTGGTATTTAGTCCATCCCTTTGCTGTAGCCTCCTGAAACCTGAACTACCAGGAGGAACTGGAGAGCAAGGCTCAGCAACAGGACCAAGAAAAAGGAACTGAGCAAGAGACCAAGTGAGGGTGAGCCTTAATGATTCAAATGAGGGCTCCCGTGGAAACGAACAAACAAAAAAATCTGATTACATAATGGGGATACCTATATTCTAAGACAGGACTCCAAGGAGTAGAGGGACTACAACAAAGCAAAGATGCATTGCAAAGGGGCTCTGAAGCCACTTGGGGGTTATGACCTGGTAAATTTTAGTCAGCTCTAATACTGCCATTCACAAAACAGGCAAACCCAGCTTTGAGCCTCCTCAGACACTTTCCTTCCATGGCAAAGAAGATGTGAGGTGAAGGTCCTTCATCTGTACCAGAACGCCTAGCATGAAAAAGCAATTCCTGTGCACGCTTAACCAGTTCCCCATCCCTGGCTGGTTATAGGCCATTAGCACTACTGGTTGAGGCCCTTCCAGTGGGAAACGCTCCCTTTTGCCTTGTGCTCCAGCTATGGCCAAACTGGGATCTATGTTGCTCAGCAATTGCCTGGGGCAAAGTGGGTGGGAAAGGGCTGTGGACGAAGGTGGTTCAACGACCTGCTCCAGGTGCCTCTCAGACACATAATTTTCTTCTGGTTTGCTCCTACCTGGCTGGAGACTGGAAATATAATTGAAGCTGCAGGTCAGGGTTTCAAGGAGGTCTTATCTCTAAGGAACCGTCCTGGTCCGGGGCACAGGAGTTTCCACATGGGAGCAGTAGCTCGTGTCTCACACCAGGGGGAACTGTCTTCTGAGAGGTGCGTGGAGCCATCGCCTCTCTGCTTCCTCAGCTCTGTCGGTGTCCTCCAACGTGCCCTGCAAGTAAGGGCCACTGCAATCTCTGCTGCCGTTTCTTCCCCTCTCGGTGCCGCTGGCTTTAATTTTAATGTAGCAAAATTATGGGCTAAACGCGAGCTCCTCATGGGAGAAATGCAGCTTCTCAGATGCCTGCAGTATCCTGGCGCACTCGACCTATGTGTTGTGGGACTGTTGTGCTGTAGCGGGATGTGGAGCAGTGACAAATGCATGTAATTTATCAGAGACTTAACACATGAGTGGGGTGGGAAACAGACTGCTCCAGTGACAGCTGCAGTTGAAAAGTGGATAATATCCCCTGTATAGTGAAACAGCAGTGCCAGAGTCCTTGCTCTCATTCTCTGTCTCATTCACTAACCTCTGCCTTCAGTGATACAAAGTTCATGTGCTCCTTCCTGCTGATTGAAATATCATGGCAAGAAGTTTGGTGAATGCAAACTGTTCTTCACAAGCAAACCGTTTTCCTCATGTCCAACGGGAGTTATTTTACAGTATTTTTTAGGGAGAGGAATGAAAAATGTAGTATATTAACAATTTTGTGTCAAATATTAGTGTAACAAGCAAAATCAGACAGGAACAGTAGGAGGATTTTTTTTTCCCATACTGAAAACAATGTGTTAACACTGGCCCTGTAAAATGCAGGTCTTGAGTTTGGGTGTATATTGTGAAAACCAAATTCTTACAGTGGCTACCAAGTAAATTAGGAAGTTCTGCTTAACAGTGGCAGCAGAATTACTGCCAACTTCAACAGGCACTGTTTGAATGTGGTAAGTGTCAGAAACCAATTTTTAATAGTTAGAAATTGTTCTCAATTTTTGCTTTGGTTACTGAACTTGAATTTCAAAATAGTAACTCTGGATGACACAGGTTTTCATTAGAATTTCAAGTGTCCTACAGGGCTAAGAAACTGAAGTGCAAACAGTAAAACTTTGAGCAGGACTAGATATGTTCTTAATACAGAAAATATTTCATTCAGTGGCTATTTTAGAAGTGGTATGTCAATGGCCTTTGGCAAAGCACTGCATTGTGCTTGGGCTATAACTGCAGCAGAAAGAATTTACCAGCTAGGACCTGCAAAAGCAACAGTGAGTAGAGATAGTGCAACTTCAGATTTTCTTTGAAAAATTCTCATTTGATTTTTAGTGATAGCAGGACTTGGGATTTGCATGGATCAGACTTGTTTCCTTGTGGTCCTGCAAAGACAAGGGCTTTGTACCGCTCAAAAGATCTCAGTGAGGGACCTCACAAAGATTATAGAGACAAAATGGAAATGACAGAACTTAACCCATAACCCATTCATTCATTAATAGTTTCTCTGTGAAGAACATTATTAAAACTTCAGACTACCCTGGGCCAGGACTTCAAATCCACTCCCAGCAAATGCTGAATCCACAGGAAATATGTGGGTAGTGACTGGGTCCTTCTGATGCCAGTGTTGAAAATGACAGCTTTCACTGCTGAGCAATTTCCTAGGCCAGTGTGATCCTTTGACTGGCTGCATTTCTAAGCTTTTTGTACAGGTTTTTTGTTAAAGAACCCAAGAATCCAGAGTGGTTGAAAAAAAAAGAAGAAATGTAAATCCTATTATTTTGGAACTGTGATGTAATATTTGATTGAGACAGATTCACAGTGGCACCTAAAAAGTAATGATGTCCGTATATCTCACTGCAAGCAGTTTGGCTGAATATGTATCTTGTTCATTCTATTTTTAAGTAGAACATGAAATATAGTCATGAACCTGCTGAGGAAGTTTGGATTTAGGTTTCATTAGTTCCTCAAACTGTAACCCAGATGGGAAAAGATTTATGGTAAATGTCAGTGTGATTGTCAAACAGGAAAAAAAGTTGATCGTGATGAAATATTAAGATGCAAAGATAGCTCATCACCCCTCAAAACCCCAAAGACCAACATCCACCCCCCAAACCCAGAGATTTCCTCACCTCCTTTTTGCACAACCAAATACAATTAACTGAAAGTCCAGTTCTTAAAGAGACGTCAATGGGCTTTCAGTCAGGCTTGAATGGTGCAGTGCAGCAAAGGGCAGCAATGCCTGTCTCAGCTTGCAGCTGAACCCAGACCTGGTAAAGTTTGCTACTTGCTGCTCTCAGAGCACTGGTATGTCCCACAGAAGCCGAAGTTTTTTAAGGAACAGTTACAAGAATACTCTTCCTGCTAATACAAAAAAAAGTGGAAATGGTGATTTTGGTTTTCACTTGGATTTTCAAAGATTTACCACTGCTTCTATGAGGAGGAACCTGCATAAACTAGCGGTTTGGTGCAGAGCCCAATGCCTAGAAATTGCTGAAGCTTTTAATCTCATACAAGTGCTCAAATATTGAGCAATAAAGCCATGAAAATAAATGGCAAACTTTATGTAATAACTTGCAAATACATGGCATAAAACCTGACAATGTTATGCTGGCAATCCTTGGAAGTATTCCATTACACAGTGTGGCAGAGAAGACCTGAGTGCAGGTTGTCAGGAGAGGCCCTTGACTTGGAAGTGAAGGATTTTTGCAGCTTGCAGAGGACCCAGTTGAGGCAATCTGACTCACAGTAGCAAGTCTGCCCTGCCAGAGGAAGATGCATCTGGAAGGAGAGGGATGCACTGTACGGTGATGGGTAGGATTGCTGGGGAACCACTGGGGAGAAGTAGCAAAAGGCTCCCCTTTCCTACAGAGCTGGCATAAAGCTCTGGGTTTCCATCTTTCATTCTGAAGACAGCACATGGAGCATATTTAAAGGAGCTTTTTACTCTTCCCACTCAGTAACTCACCATTGTCTGGAAAATCAACGGGAAGTTAAATAAACCAAGAGCGATTGCATTGCTCAGTTTGGCAATCCACCGTCTTCAGGCTGACTTCATGCAGATAACTTCTTGTTTAGTCTCAAAGCCTTCCTCTTTCTTTCTGCACATCTTGGCATTTCTTTAAAAAAACATTGTAAAAATACCATTTCTTAAAATACCACTTTCTTGGGGGTAAGGACAAACAAAGTTGCCTTATATCACTTGATTAGGCAGACTGAATTTTGAAAAGTAGTTTATTTCAAGTGACATTTCATGCTACACTTAATCTTAGACAGCAAGTCTGGAGTCTGGAAATTACAAAATTGAGCATAGAGAATATATTTCAGCCAAATACAAAGAGTTTTATGAAGAGGTGGTTTGGTTGGTTTTTTTTTAGTGTAGAGGGTGATGAATGTTCAGTGGAATAATTTCAAAAAATGGAATATTTGTGTCATTACTGCCATTGGAAAATTGCTCAATGGACACACTCTCTTCCACACTTTCTTAGAAACAAGGTGGTACTAAGGTCCATAAGGAAAGGCCCTACTCCTCCCCCTGACACTCTACAACAACTTCTTTGTGTTAGTTCAAAAGTGAGAGCGTTTCTTCAGATTTGACATATTACCAGTTCCATCAGTGTATAGAAATAGGGTTCCACAGCCACGGACTTGTTTTGTAAGATTGGTCCTTGATTTTTCCTTGTAAGGTGATCTCAGCTTCATTACTGGCAACAATCCTTTTTCCATTCACCTAACTCTAGTCCACAGTGCCAACAAATTCCCCTTTGCCTTTGCATCAGATGATGACAGGAATGCCCAGGTAAAGGACTCAATTGTCCGGTGGGCATTTTGCACCCCCAGTGCATTGTTACTGCACGAGTAAAAAAGGATACTTGGAGGCTGTGGAGTGCACATGGGAAATGTGTCCTCTGGGATGCTTTAAGTCTGGGTACAGCAGCAGTTATCCCTGGGGAAATCAGCTGTGGTGGGAGAGGCCCCAAAGGCTGAGGAAGGTTGTGGTAAGCAGCATGGGCAAGTGGTTATTTTGTCCCCAAAGCCATTGTCTGCAACAGTGTGGACACAGTTGGTGTTGACAACATGTAGCAAGCAGGGCACGGGTGTGAGGCATGAATTTACCATGCTCAGCTTGACCGTGCTATACTTGGACCAAGCAGGGGGATACCCATACTTCTAGTTCCCCTTGTCCCAGAGGGTGCTGATGTCTGCTGGTCAGAGCCCTTGGGGATGTGCTGAGTGAAGGGCTCCACCAAGCTCTGGCACTTGGCTGAGGCCAAGCCCGTGGAAATCGGGAGATACACCCACCGGCATATCGCTAATCCTTAAGGATGGATTAGAGATCCTTGCTCTGATTATTGCATGCTATAAACGCAGAGCGCACTGGTGACACTAAACACAGCTTCAGAAATAACTCCTTTTTATTTTTAAACAGTGGGATTTTATTACATATGAAGGCACAGTTAAAACATTTGTTGCAATCAATAACCACAAAATCACATCCTTATGGA
The DNA here is from genome assembly GCA_013397725.1 of Rhagologus leucostigma. Lineage (NCBI taxonomy): Eukaryota > Metazoa > Chordata > Aves > Passeriformes > Rhagologus > Rhagologus leucostigma. Next base: position 1,549,719 of record VZTD01001501.1, on the reverse strand, counting down.
TATATAGCATCAAAAGTACACCCCTTTACTATCAAAAATATTCCCCTTTCCTAAAAGTCAGTCACCATTCATTAAAGAGATTTCTCCTCCCTTAAAAAATGAGTTTAGGTCTATGTACATCAGTGTCGCATGCACATACACTGACACATGCGCAAGTTGCAGTGGTGGAACTGTTCAAAAGCTTCCCTAACCCTAAATTCTTCTCCACCTCCTTTTCTAGGCACAGAGCACTCCTTTTGTTTCTACTTTCCCTCTTCCTTACTCTTGATTCCATTCCATGTTCAACACTGACATATTGTACTGCTTTTGTTTTTAAAACCTTTACTGTTGTGGAATATTTAATGCTTAACAAAGGCATGTCAGTAATTCAGTGCAGCCATTAAGGCTCTTCATATGGGTAATGGCAACCCCTCAGTGGTTGCTATCCCTCCAGGACACACACATCGACACATTTCTTCTTCCCAGAGCCTTTTAGGCGAAGACAGAGCCATCCTGGTCGCTGGTGTTCAGGGTTATGTTGCTGTTCACCACACTTTCTGCATAACTAACTGAATGGGTGACCTGGTAGCGACTGCAGGGCCCACAGAAACACAGGAATGGACAGTACTTCAAGCAGACGTGATAAAGGTATTTCCTGAATTTTTCCCCAGCAAAGGCATAGATAAGAGGATTGAGACAACAGTGACTGAATGCAATGGTTTCGGTCAGGTGCATTGCGTAGTCCAATGACTTAATTTGGTTGCAATTTGTGAATAAGTCATAATGATTTAAAGTATCTAGAAAAATCAGAACATTGTAAGGGGACCAAAACAGAAAAAACACCACCACCACCACCAAGATCAGTTTTATGGCTCGTGCTTTTTTCCGATTTTTGCAGGACAGGAGGGTTTTGATGATCCCACAGTAGCAATAGAATATGATACAGACTGGGATGAAAAAGCCAATAATGTTCAGCTCCATATTGCAGAACACTGGCCAGAAGTTCTTCAGCTTCTGTGGGAAGACAGCAATACAGTCATCTTCTACGAGCTGGGAGAACACAAAATGTGGCACTGACACTAAAAACACTATTGCCCACAGCCCACAGGCTACAAGAAAACCATGAGTTATTGTTCTGGATTTCAGAGAATAAGTTGCCCGGACAATGGCCAAGTACCTGTCGACACTGATAACAGTGATAAAGAACATGCCCCCAAAGTAACCGATATAGTACAGTGAGGAAATAGCTTTACATGCAACAGTCCCAAGGGTCCATCCACGGACTGTGCTGGACGCCCAGAAGGGGAGGGAGATCACAAAGAGAAGGTCAGAGACAGCCAAGTTCAGGAGATAGATGTCAGTGATGCTTTTTTTATTGCCTTTCACAATGGCAAAAACCACCATTAGATTCCCTGTGAGGCCAAGAGCAAACACCACGATGTAAAATATCGGCAGAAATATTTTCCCAAACTCTTGGATGTCAGTTTTATTGCAGGAGAAAGCATGTTCATCGTAAGCATATTCATCTGTGGTTTCTGCATATGGTTCCGTCATGCTGAATTTGCTGGCTAGAGGCAAAAAGGAAAGAGTAAAAATATAACATTAGAGTTATCATATGTGTACTGTGGTAAAATACTGAGGGACTGCACCGAGCACGCTTTGGGATTTTGTCACTATTTATTTTATTGTGGAGGTGATGGTAGTTACATTATGACAAAAGCCCAGACTCTGCTGTGACGTGTACTTCACTGAAAATTAACTCTTTAGGATAAGAAAAAAATTAATGGGAATTTCAAGGGCTGTCACATAAGGCCCTGCTTACGGAAGTGCGGCAGGAGCAGCAGCAAGCTGAGATCTGGCTGAGCTGTGCAGGTGGTGCATGCACCACGAGCAATGCAGGCACTCTGCCAGCCTGTGGGGCAGCGCTCGGCAGGAAATGATACCTCGCAAGTAGCTGTTGAGCAGATTCGGTGCCTGTCAACAGCCACACCTCCCCCACACTCTAACCCTGGGCTGGAAGGGTGGCAAGACGCCCAGTTTGGCCAGGCCTGAGCTGATGCTTGCTGACACGGGAGGAGCAAGTCTGCACTGGGACATTGCTGGCAGCGAGGGTATCTTTGATGTGGCTTTTCTGAAAATCATCCTATGATCAAAAGAAGAGAAACTATATTGACCCTTTTCCTCAAGCAATAAAGCCTCTCGTGACTGCTCCTGCTTTGGCTGTGAGGCTAGAGCCAGGAATTCACCTTGGCTGAATCCAAAGAGAGTATGGGGTGCAGGTGTGTGACCTCTGGGCTCACTGGTCTGCACACCCAAAAACTCAGAGCGCCTGTCAATTCATCTGCTGTCCTTTGGGATGTGGTGTTCAAGTCTCCGCAAAGACTTCTGTTTGCAAGGAATCAAAAATCCTATAGGAGTGCAGATGTTGCTGTATTCAGTCTGCTCCCTGGTTGGGTAAAGAGCTTGTAAGTATCCATTACTTGCTCTTGCTGGAGGAGATGAAAGAAATTGAGTGTGATATGCTGTGCAGAAGTCCAGGGAGAGGATAACACGGCCAAACCAGCCTGTTAAAGCCGAGACTGAAAGAAAAGGTCAGTGATAACAAAACTGCGACTAATAACTACCCCTTGGCCACAGTCTCACTGTCTTCTCACAGGAATCCACCACTGCCTATGCAGAAGGGACTCAGTTCAGTGACCACAGGCTGTCTCTAACAGAGATATTTACATCTCCTGTTAGTGGGAGATGTAGCCAGTACAGCCAACAAAGAGCAGTGCATCTCATCCAAGGCAGGTCAGGCCAAATCTGCTTTAGGACAAGACAGACTGCTTTCCAGACTGCTGACCACACTGATGAAACTTCTTTTCTCAAATATAAGGAAAGCATGGACACTTTGCTCAGTGGTAGGTGCCGCTGGTGTATGGCTACTCTGACTCCTGAGACTTATAGCTGAGTGATTGGAATCCCAGCCTGAAGGTCCACATTTCACCAACAGCGATAGTTCTCATACCTTCTGTTTAAAATAAGCCTTGCAGGATTAAACATGAAATAAAGATGTTCTCAGATGTGAGACAGTTTTCTACGACACGGTGGTAACTACAACAATCTTGCCCATGAGTTGCTACTGTGACCACACCAACATTTTCTCCTAATGCCTCATTGCCAGAGCATTGTTTGTGGTGTCGGCCGTGAATTTCTGGCCTCTAATATCGTAACAATATCTTAAAGAGGGTATTTTTTTGTGCTAGTTGGAAATGCAGGCTCTTAATTCTAAAATATCTCTTTATTCTGAATGTTCAAACCCTAATGAGAAGTGCCCGCAGACTCTAGAAAACATCTTTGTGGTTTGTACAGGAAAAGTTAGCGCTGGTAGCTCTGGGGCATGGGCACAGTATCGGGAAAGCTGTTTGCAGCAGGCAGGCACACCCATGGGCAGAGCGGCTCTTGCGGTATCTGTCCACTTGAACTGGGAGCTGAGTCCGCCCTCAGAGTCTGTCCAGCCCCTGCCTGTCAGCCCAGTTCAATTCTCCAGCCTCTGAAGACGAGGTATCTGACACCAGCAGAGTTAAAAGGATACAGATAGGAAAAGCTGAGGTGCTGGGGCAGAAACTGACAGCAATTGCAAACAAGATGCTTATTTTCTACTGGTGAGATAAGTAAAGAGTTGCCATCTCTTTATCTGCCCTGTTGAGTGATACAGATACGAGCAGGAGACATCATACATAATGTCAATAACCCATCATTTTCTGCCTTCCCATCCTGATTTCTTTCTTCCTTTCTGAGACTAAATGTATGCAGCAGAAGCGCCAGGGCACACCAAGTCTCCTGTATCGAGTATGTGTCACTCTGTCAGCCCCCCCAGCTCCTTTGCCACTGAGCTGTTACTGCACCCTTCTGTGCAGCGCCAGAGCCTCCGCCTTTCTCTGCGGGCTCGTGTGCTCCACAGCTGGTTCTTCACTGATGCAGAGGTAGCTGACGGCTACAAAAGTGACTGACTGGGGCAAGAGCACCTGGTCTGTGAGAAGACGCTGGGTTTGGTCAGCCTCAACAAGAGGTGTCTCAAGAGGGATTTAGAGAGAAGATGTAAAGGTGAAGCAGACAACTTTCCTCAGGGCAATAAATACAAATAGCCATGGGAAATCACTGCTTAATGTATTGAAAACAAACTTTTGCCATGACGGTGCTCAAACACCAGGACAGGACTCCAAGGGGGTTGTGGGATCTAAACCCTGGAGGTACTTGAAACTCAGCTGGCCCTGCTCTGTGCATGGGTTTGGAAAAGAGACCTCCAGAAGTCCTGTCCTATCCTTGTGACTCTGCGGCAATGCCAGACAAGGTCATGCTGTTTCTGCAAAGTGTCCCAGCTTCTTCTCAGCCGTGTAAGCTCCTGTTTCATGCATGTCATTCCTGGTGTGACAGCCAGAAGTCTCATCAGACAAAGAGGAAAAAACTGATCAAAGCCTCCTCTTATCCCCTTAACACCTTTGCTAATTGTGCCATCATCCAGAGAGGGCTGCTCGGTGGTGCTTGCCTTGACTGTCTGTGCTGTGTGAAATCCCTGCTCTGGAGAGAGGGAACGCACATTGCGTTACTCTCCTCTCTAAGAACCTCTTGCTATGCTGGTTTTTAACATGCTTGCTCAATTAATATCTAGAAAGGCAGCTTGTCTGTCTGGAGAGTTTCCATATGTGTCCGTAGAAGTCACTGTGCTCTGTTGGACAGAGATGACATCACACATGTAAGGAAATGCAGCTCCCACCAGGGGTTAGCCCTGAGGTCTGGCAGACTTCTGCACTGGTATAGCCTGGAGAGAGAGCTGGGCATGGGAATGGCCACCTTCTTCACTGGAGAACATCTACACAGACATGCAGGAGAAACTCCTGGCCTTAGTGAAGTAAAGAGAAACATTGCTTGTGCTAGGATATTTCCTGAAATACCTTTTCAGTCAAGTAATCTCTTCTAGCTCACTGATGAGGATTATTTTTTTCTACAGTAGCAAATTATTTCCTTTACCCTTGGGTGGGTGCTTGAGGAGTCTGTGGTACCTACAGCAACAGGAAGGGTAAGATTCTGTATAGCATGTCCAGCGGCAAGCAAGGATTGCACTTACCAAAATGATATTGGCCTTTGAATCTGCTGGCAGTCTGTGGCTTGTTCACTCTCTAGCTCCTGGATTTCGTATATCAGCAGTCACACACTCACAATCTTCCAGCACTACTCATCCTGCACAGGCAATGGTGCCAGTACTGTTTGAATATTTAGCTCCTCTGATATCACTTTGCTCAGTTTAAACTGATGATACTCAGTAGGTGGGCTGCAAACTCCGAAAGGCTCCCAAAACCCAGCCCATGCTAGATAGGGATAATGTGTTGACATGATATTGCACCTTAAAGACAGAAAGTTAGATCTGGCCATCCTCCATCCTTTCCTGCCAGGTATTCTCTGTCAGCCTCTCAAAGTCCACTGCAGCACATGCTGCAGGCTTCTCATTGCCAGCTTCAACCCAGTTTTCTCTTTTATGCTTGCAATAAATGTTCACCTAAGGGATAGAGTGAACTGAAGAGTGTAGAGGACACAGGAGTAGTACTGCAAGGCTTTGAGGTTTCTCCACCAGATATTTTCCCTTGCTGACTGCAGGAAATAGTAGATTCACTTCTGCTTCTCATGGAACTGCTCGACCACTTTTCTCTCTTTCTGGATTTCCCCATCGATTTTGCACCCTACACTTCACAAACACTTCTGCTCTTAATCATGTTTATAGCTATCTCAAAGACCATAGTCTGCAAGACCAAGACCCCTGTTTCTCAACCCAGATATTCCCAACCACCCTGTGCACCCCATGTAATACACAAGGAAGTGAAATTGTGAGAGGTCTGCAAACTCCTCTAAGGAACAGAAGCTGCATTTCAATCTTCAAACAACACTGGCATTAGGCTGGGTGACACAAGAGTAAATCCTGTTTATGCATCTGATCTTTACAGGTGTCGTCTCTGGCACTTCAACCAAGTGCCATGTTACAGGCTTTACTGCCAAAAAGAGGGAGATCTACAAGCAGTTTGCCTCACTGTGATGCCTCTCCTGCCATCAAATTAAAAGAAGTGAAAAAAACAACCAAATCCAGACCTCTGTCAGAGGGTCACGCTTCAGATTTGCACAATATGTTTTCAACCTCAGAAAGATTTTCACACCTTAGTCAGCATTTCTGAGGGACCCTGACTTACACGCTTTTCTCATGCTGGCAGAGCATGTTTTCAGTGCACACTGAATGGCCTGATGAATCAGCTGGCCCTGGGAAGCTGTAGGCTTTGTGGGAACCCCTGTGAAACCCTACAGGTGTATGAATATCCCTTTTTCACCCTTAGATCTGTGCTGCCATCACCCCACTCAAATATAAATGCCCTTGCTTTTTTGCATTTGCGACTACACCCACCTGCTTCTTACCAGCTAGTGATTCTCAGCAAGAACATAAGCATGACCTGAGGCACCTCCAAATGAAATGTTGTAGCTATGGTGGCACTTTTAACACACAAAAGAAAGAGATTAAAGGAAATAACCATAACTGAGTGGGAACTAGAAGGAGATAGCACCCTGAGTAACACTTAAACAGCCTGGCCAAGCAGCTACCACACAATCATCAGAGTGCCATGGACACCTCCAACCACAAAAACATCAGAGTGCCACGGACTCCTCTACTCACAGTTTAGATGATACACCACCCAAACCTTAGACTTGTGGATAATACATTAACCAGCGGTGGGGCCCAGTTGCTAGTCCTACGCCCAGCTAGTTGGTGTAATTCAATTTATTTTTCAGGGCAGGGTGGTTCCATTCACAGGCAATGGCCTCTGGAGTTTCTTGGGATCATGTTAGACAGCCAGGGCCAAAAGCAAGCCCATCCCAGCAGATGCAGTTAATTTAAATCTTAAATTTCAGTCTTCTTTTCAGTCCTGAAGTGGGGAGATGTTCTCCCTGTTCCACCTCCACACGCTGACCTTTGAAAGTGAGAAGGAAGGTGAAAGGGCTGATCCAACCTAACCTTTAACCCAGGCAAAATGAATTTAAACTGTTAAGGGGCAGAGTGCAGCTAAAGCCAGTCTGTGTGGCTTTATAGAAGAGGAGCTTTAGCTTGGGCAACTGATGGGATTGCAAAGTTGAAAAAGGGGGCTGTGTGGGGGAGTTTGAGCTCTGATTTGCACTGCGTGCTTATTTGATTAACACGTCTCCAGCCCAAAGCAAGGCCAACAAAGCATAGCAATGGGATTTGGACTGGTTAGACATCAGATCTCAAAAGACAGACATCCGTGAAGGAAGCCTTGCTGAACTAGGAATATTGCTTGTAAAATGTTCATGGAAACGATAATTTGAAAGCGAAAAACTCTTTGGTGTTTTCATCATTGCTCTGAAAGCACACTGGCAATGAGAGCTGGCAGGTGCATGTGATGAAAAGGTTACAGGACTGGAGAGTGATTCAGACAACCTGAGTAATCTGGGGCTTCTTGGATGATTCACATTGGCCCTAATGTAGCCATATGTAACCAAAATGACACACTTGGGAGTCAAACAACACGGGCCATGTCTCAAGAGTGGGGGCATATCCGAAAGGAAACTTGACTGCAAGAAAAGCTGATGCAACTCTCAGGTGTTAAAAGAGCTGCCAGATGGGAAGGAACAAAAGAGGGATGACTTTACCATTGCAGAGCTTGATACAGGGGCTGTAGGCATCATTTGGTAACACTTGATTCACATCTGCTTGTGTTAATAATCTTGCTAATTGTTTGAGTGGGATTAGCTATCCATTACAGTAATGCAGGGAAATTCAAACCAGAAACATGCAAGACAGGAATAAGATGAACATTTTTAACAGTGAAAGGCTAATGACTGGAACTGACTTCAGGTAGGAAAAGGACATTTTTGCATGTGTGAGGGTCTTCACTTCCAGAAAAGGTATTGGTCTGGGAAATGGATTTAGGCCAGACATAGTGGAGAAGCTCAGCAGGAGGGTGCTGGGTTAAACCCTACAGCTCCTGATAGGCAGGGAAGCAGACCAGGTTGGGGCACTTCTCTTAACAACCATGACTCTCTTGTGGTAATAAATGACTGAAAAAGCTAAACTGTCCTCTCCCCAGCACTAGCTAGCTCAAATCCTGGGCTGTGACCCCTGGAAGGAAGCAGGATCCTGTGAAGAGCATGGAGCAGCTGCTGGCATTGGGTTAGCAGTGAGGCCATAACGATGGCTGTGGAAAGAAAGCAGCACAGTTTGGAGATGTTATCAAACAGCCACCCTGTTGAATCCTGTGTATTGTTCCACCTAACCAGTTATTTTTTCATTCCTCCCTAGCTTCTGTGTGAGTGTGGTGTAATGCCACATGCTCCCTGCCCCTCCAGTTCTTCCTCGATGACTTAAACGTGAGGAAATCTCTTTCTTTGGTGTTTCTTCCTTCTTCTGTCATTTATTCTTGGATCAACTGGACTATTTCTGTGGCCCATCAGAATTCTGCAAACCTAATGACTGCTTTTCGATTTGGGTGGTTTAATTTATGGAGGCATCCCCCAGTAATTTGAGGATAAGTTTTTTAAAAACAAGTAGTTCTCTGGGATGCTTCCTTATTGAATTTTCCAATTCAAGGTGAAGTTGAAGGCACAGAAATATGATGCTGAGGCTTTCAAAGAATTAGGCCACTTATGTTGTCTTAAGCAAATGACTCAGAAATGGAAGCTGATAAAACCACTGCTGATAAAGATAAGACTGAATATTGCAGAGGCTTTGATCCCTTTACAATGGTATTTAGGTTAAAGATAGTAAAAAAATGCCACCTCCCTGATCCAATTCTACAGTTTTTACACCAATATCACAAACTAAATTAGAAGCAGACACCACTAGCTGAAGGTGAGGAGCATGTAAATCTACAAACTTAAACCAATAGTTTTTGGTGAAAAAATAAGTTTGAAAAGATCAGACTTTGATCATGTAAGGCAGGAGGAGAAAATGTAGAGTCCAAAATCCCTAGGGTCTCTCCCAACTTTGCCTAGGGCTCTACAGTTTTGGAAAGTGCTTTCTCAGTGATGCTGCATGCTCACCTGGAGGTAACTGCAGCACAGCAAGTAACCAGAGCACAAGATTCATATTAGTCCATCACATCAAAATTAGGTGTATTCACGATTTATAAAGAAAACACAAAAAAATGGACTTCCTGCTGTCTCTGCCAACGTCAAGGGCTTCATCACCTGTCTTTCAGAGCAACAACAGAGGTATTATTTTGAACAAGACCTTGCCCTTGCTTCTTCAGTGCACTGGCCAGGCTGGTGGCCTCACTCAGGCTGTTTGTGCTACCATCACAGCAAAGCAGGCACAGGGGACTGAACCCAGATGGCCTGGGCACATCCTGCCCCCAGCAACATCCCTCCGCTTGCTGGTTTTGTTGCCCCACCAGAAAAACTTGCTGTGAGCCAGTTGGAAGGGACAGCTGCACCACAGCAGTGTGTGGTTTGCTGGGGCCATGGAAAGCCCTGCCAAACCCCTGGCAGCTCACCCCCCTGATTGTTGGTGTATTTATAGCAAAAGCTGAAGCTTTCAGTGGTTTCAGCTCCTTCCCTTGGCGCTGGGGAGAACAAAGCCCCTCTGAGGCTGACAGGGTGGACATGCAGGAGCCTTGGTCCCTGCACACTTAATGGAGCAGGGAGTAGGTTCAGGTTTCAGGGCATGCCCAATCTCTTGAGCACGAGAATCTGTTTCAGAAATGACTTAATGCATTTAGGAAAGATGACCTGATGGTATGACTCAGACTCCCACATCTTCCCTCTATCTTAAAACTGAGGTACAAAAGTCACTGAAATGGTTCTGAAATTTCCATCCATGTCTCTCAGGGTGGTCTTGATCCTGTGGCCAGAAGCAAGCGAGCTCTGCAGAGCCTCTGCAGCCTGAGATGGTTTCCCAGCAGTGTCCTGCTCCCAGGGACGAACCAGGGGATGGGAAGTTAGGTAAATGGTGAGTATTGTTGTAGAGCAGTATTTATTCTGGTCCTCGCAGAGGCTAGGGAGCACTTTAACTCAGCTACTGGGGAAGCACTGGCAGAGCTGAGGGAGCAGGTGCCCTCCCAAGAGCTGCCCACAGGGAACGGGGTGTTTGAGGTTGTCATCTGATGATGGTGACTGAATGGTGACTGCCAGGATCAGGTTTTTCTTGGAAAATTTATTTCACAGGTATTTCATCTAGCCTGTTAGTTGCCCTAATTCCCCTTTCTGCTTGCACGGTTGCTCAGTAACTCAGTATCTTTTTTTTAATATGTATACCTGACCATTTTGCCAGTGTTTTGCCTTACCTGCTTTTCCTCAGTATTTCTTTTTCCCAGGCCTTCCCTTCTGAAGCAGCATTCCAATTTCTCTTTTATTTTCTGTCGAACAGACAGTAAAAACAGATGATTATTTGTAGCTATGAGCACTCTTTGTACTAGTTTATTACCGTTGGCTCTGTCCTCTCACTGCCTTTATTGTGGCATCTATTTGCTTCCGGCCCCCAGCCCCTTTTTGTGATTAATAATTTCACATTGCCTCAGCTTCCTTGAGAAATCTGAGAAGGCTGTCTAGCAGAGGGAGATCTTTTAAATCATCTTCTCCACCGTTTCAGAGAGCAGAGCACATTACCTCTTTTTGGCTGTGTACAGATGAGATTTAAGTTCTGGAGTTGCCAGCTCCTTTCTGGGAATATCAAGTTTTCTATGGGATTTACTCTCAATTTATTATGTGTTGTCTTTTTTTGTCAAATTTTAGCCTTTTCTTCTCCCTTTTAGACTTTTTCTGCGTTGCCCAAACCCTTTTAATTCATTGCAGTTGCTGACTTTTATCCTGTCATCCAGTTCTCTGCCTCTGGCTGCACTGCCTGCACACAGGGCTTGCCCCAACAAACCAGATTTTGGAAACCACTGTTCTGGACCTGTGTTTATATCACACAAGTATTTAGCGGGTGGACACCACTATGTTACCCAAATGTCTCACCCAAACCAGCAGACATCTGTATATAACATCTTTCCTGTGGAAAGCTGAGTCACAGAAAAATCAGGTATGTTATACAGAGAGGTAAGGGTTTTCAAACATCTTTAATTTCCATTGCTCTCTTGCTGGTCTGTCTGTATCAGACACTTTCTATTGACTCTACCAGATTTTCTGCTTTGGGCTATCTTTCAGTGTCAGTGATGCTTTGGATGTTGGTTCACTGACCAAAACTAGAAGCAAGCAATGCTGGTGAGTTGTGAAATCTCTGCAGACATGGAACAAAAAACTTCTAATGAAGTAGAAGGGCTGTATCTTCTTGGTCTGTCCTTCTGGATTAATATTGCACATTAGTCATATATCAGCATTTGCTAACCTTGAGGATTTCTATCCAGGGTGAATATTCCTCTTACCACAAGATGCCACAAGTAATTAGTGACCGAGTAAAATTTATCTGTCCTGGTTCACTTTGTTAACAAAAGTGCTTCCCTTTCTACTTTCACAATTTGTAAACAGTACCCACACCATCTTTACCCAATTTAAATATCATTTAGATTCCAAGCAGTAAGCAGTGAAGAATTTCTTTAAGTTCATGAGACACCATTTCGTTTCATCTTGCTCTGTGAAATTATAGGAAAAATGTAATTGTCTCTTACCTTAATTCATAGCTGCATTGAAAACCAATGTTTTCTTCAAGCTGAGGCTGTTTGGATTTAAATGTATGTTTCCTCTTCTCTAATCCTCATGCCTACGTGAACATGTTGTCTTCCTGGGCTGAGCTTCTTCGGGGCTGAGCTAAGAAAGTATTGATGTGTTGTTCTTGGGTTCTGCTGCTTTGTGAAATTTTGAAGTAGGAGGCAGCCACTCAGAGGGACAGAAGTGCTTACGGAGGACAGGACTTGCACAGAAGACAGAAATGCCTGAGGTGCTTCATACTCAGCATGTCAAAGCTGTCACCCGCTTAGTTCCCCCCATTCTATGCAGAAAGAGACATTTTTCACTCAGACACAGTACAGTGTGTAGAAATACAAGTTTGGCACAGTAGCAGGGGCCTTGAGCAGGGGGGACACAGGATGCAGCACAGAGGAGTACAGGTATGGGATGGTAGAAGATGGGGCACAGGCTGGCACTGGGGAGCCCCACAGCTGTACACAACTCACTGACAGTCAGTTAAAAAAGTGCAGATCTGGAGCTGGCAAAACTGGGTTTAGTGGTAACAGAGAGAACAAAACTAGTATCTAACATACATAAGGGGCACCTCCTACAGCAGGTTGTGTAAAGACCAGTGAAGAGAGAGGAAGGTATAGAGGCATGTTGGAAAATGTATAAAAAGGATCCAAAGCAGATCCTAGAAAAGGACAGAAGGAAAATCGGGGTGAACATTGCATTCATCCCAGGGAAGGACTGGAGATGCTGGCAGCTCTCTCTGACACCTCACTTCACCACAACCACCCACGTGAAACCACCAGCCTTAGGACCCAAAGGAACAGGAAAAGGGTGAGCATAACACCAGGAAAATGGATAGAAACTATGCGTGTGCAAAAATTTAAACTGCGATAGTGTTCTTGTTTTTCTGCAACCAGCAGATCTAAACTGATAACAATTGGAGCCTTGAGAATGCCATTACACTCACAATAAATTCCTGACTCTACCCATACATACATTGTGCCTCCTCTTTGCCTGTAAACAGGATTTTAAGCATAATGTCTCTCTGCAGCCCAGAACCAGTGGAGTCTGAGGGTTTAAAATACTGGGATGTTCGTTAATCAAGAACCCTTCTTGGCCCCCGACCCAAGCATCCTGCTCAGGGTTGCATTATGAGTGCAGCACAACTGGGATGCTGTGAAGCACATTGCCAGGCACCACTGGGGCACAAAAAGCTGTTCCTCTGAGGTGGAACCAGGCAGGAGGCTCTGCAGTAATGAGAAACAGACACCGCGTCCGGCTGGCTGCTGTACCAATACCAAGGCCCTCCAGCACACAAGGAATGTGGTCCTGGAAACACCCCCAGGTATTGCCCCTGCCTCAAATGTCAAAGGAGATTAAAAAGCCTTCTCCCCAGAGGCACAATTGTGCTGTCTTCAGGCAGGCTGACCTTGGTGAGATTTTAGGGGTGGAGAATATCTTCCAATTTGCCTGAGCTGTTGCTTGTGGATTGGTTAGCAAGTTGCCAGGCAAACATCTTCGTAAAAGTTCGTTTCTGGTATTTCTGCCAATTACATTTTGGTTTTTTTTTTTACTGTGTTATGCTTTATCTAGCATATGTTACATCCCCAACAGCTACATAGCAGTGTAATTAAGGTCAAACCATGGGCCTCCAACATCAGCCAAATTATACAAGTGATGTGAGCCAGGTGGGCCAGGACAAGCACCCATGGAAATAATCAGGGAACTGACTCCTGGATAGGTGTTAGCCAGGGACAGCAAAGATACACGGGTGGATTTAAAGTTCAAAGGTTAGGGAATTATGAAGGGCCAGAGCAGTGGATTTTCAAAACTCACCTTTTTCTCTGACAAGTGCCAGCAGACCCATCCTACCCATTCTTCAAAAATAGATGTAAAGCACTCTGCACTCTTTTCAGGACAACATCAAAAGGCTAATGGCTGGTTTCTCCCCACACCCTGAAAGTAGGACCTATGACTGCCAAAATGATGAACTTTCAACTTTCAGAAAGATAATTTCTGGTAGATGGTACTAAGGAAGCATTCTCATTGCGTGCAAACCATGAGATTCAGAAAGTTGAACGAAGGCTTCCTTGATGCCAGTGATAGCCTGATATTATCAGAGCAGCACTGCCCTGGCTGCAGATGTGCTTTGGGGTTGTTTGGAGGACACCTGCAACGATGCGAAATGACACGGACCCCACAAGCAGGTGCAAAGAGGAATTGCTTTATTGCAAAAAAACCCAGGCCTTTTTAAGCAATTAGCCCTTTATCAATTACATTCTTGTGAAGCACAACAAAGATAATTCAACCAACCACCACAAACCATGAAGTGAACACGCGATGATTATGTAACTTGTTTTCTACCTCTAATTCAGCTAAGTGATTCCAAGAGTCCTTTTCTGCTTAGCTGAAGTAACAGGAGTGAGCCATGATTTTACAAGGGTAACAAGGCCCTCCTTTTGTAAGGTTTTACTTATCTGCTATAGACATCCAAATCTAAATTTGTCTTTCATGTCCTCATGGGGATGATGAAGGGCTGTGTCCCTCCAATCCCCACCACCCTCAGCCTTATAAAGAAGGCACAGATAGTCCAGTAGGATCTTCCGCACTGGGGACCTGCACATGCTGAGCTGGTTTGCTGCTGACCTGTAAACCGTGGGCAGAACCCAGACGGACATGGCCACCCTCACCCCGGTGAGCACCCACTCCTAGGTCACCAGTACTCAGCACAGTACCTCTGGTGTAGCTCTTTGCAGGCAAAATCCTTGAGAAGAGGGGTCAGGACTTCCCATACGTAACAGCAAGAGAGGCTGTCCCCAGCCACTGCTTGCCTCCAGGTAGAAAGAACCTAGCAGCGGGGTTTCCCTGAAGGTGGTCACCAACCTCTTCCTGCTGTGCTGCCCAGAATTTAACTGCAACCAAGCACAGAGCAGGCTATTACCCTCAAAAAGAAATGAGGTTTGCCGAAAGGATACCCACACAGGTTTTATCTGGAGACTTCAATTAAAGAGAAACCAAGGCAAGCTCACTCACAGAGATCCTCAGGATGTTTCCCCAGGAGACACAAAAGACTTTCTGCTGTATTCTGCTGTGAGTGATAACCCTAGATAAGAGTGCTTGCTCATCTATCATGATGTGCACTTGTAGTGCAGCATAGACAGGTGTGAAACCAATACCACCTGAAAGACAACTGCCACATCAACAATATCTCTGCTCTCCATCTTCAGCCTCTGCTCACACTCTGGTATTGAGGACACAGCTCAGGAATAAAAAAGTCTGAGGAAGCTGCTGAAAAGACACTGATTCTGGTCCATACATGATGGAGGAAAACATCTTTTGTTTCTCCAAGCTAAAATGAAAAAGACATTGCATCCCTTGTAACCAGAGAGATTTTTCCTGGGAAGGGCTAGGTAGAGTACGCTGCCTTTCCAACTGGGAGGCACACAATGTTTTTACAGGAAGAAATCAAGAGTAAAGGATGTACGTGCAGAAACACCGCGGGTAAAGAGGGGCAAACACCCTGTTCTTTTTATTGCATCTCCTTCTGAATTGCCTTCCAAATTTGAAAACTCATTTCTCTCTGTATCTGGGGAGACCAGCAGTACTTCAACAGCACTGGAATCTCCTCCTGCTCTGTGGCCGGGCTGCCAGGTCAGCTTGGGGAGGCAGGCTTTGGCACAGCAGTGCTGGCAAGTTCAAGCTTTGTGGACTAAAGCACTTGGTAAAGAAATGTCTGGCCTGAAGGATCAAAATGCTGCTCTCCCCAGCAGACTCTTCTTTTGCTGCTGGGGGAAAGCCTGATGGTGGTGATTTTCTACAAAAAGAGGCTCTCTTGGTTCTCAAGAGTTTCGCTGGAGTCCCTTCTGCAGGGCCAGTGGGGAACAGTAATGGCCTGGGGGTAGCTGCTCCATCCTCCCAGGATGGAGCCCCTGAGTCCCACAGGAGCTCTGTGCCGCAGAGCTGCCTTGTGTGGCTCAGCAGCGTGACACGCACCCTAGCCATGACTGCACTGACCCCTGCTGGACACTTTTTCTCTTAATTTCTCCAAAACTCTCGTCTATTCTGTCAGCTGGGCAGAGGCGCTTCTGGAAGCGCATCCCTGACACATCAGTATCCTGTTCCTCCCATGCTGTCCTGCAGCAGAGCCCACCCAGCAGCTTTTGGTGCAGATGTGAGCACCAGCTGCTCACACACAGACACACACAACCCTTCACAGAAATAATTTCTGTGCCTCACTTTTGAGAGAAAACCCATCAGAGAAAGCCTCATCCCTTTGTGCCACTGTTCTGTAGAGATGCAAGAAACAACTGAGCTCTGATGCCTTTCCAGCCACCAGCGGGTGATGCATTTATTCTTCATTAAAAGGTTGGGGAGGCAAAAATTACCCAGAGTGAGGAAGAGGGAAGTTATGTCTAGGCATGGAAATGTTTCATCCTGAGGGCTGGTGAAGAGAAGAGCCACAGAAGGATGAAGGTTTGCACACTTTCTACAAGCAGAAGGAGTGTGGCTCAAACAGATATCAAAAATTAAGAGGAACATTTTTCCCACATTAGAAATGGCATGGAAGTGAAAAGGGCATTTAAACAGTTCAGTGCTTAGGCTCACTCATTCCTTGGTGACCGCATCTGTATTCCTGAGCTCCAGCTGCCACACGGATATGGTGCTGTCCTGCCCTGCAGAAATGGCACAGGCTCAGCCAGGTCTCCTGCAGAGGTGTCCTCCTCCCCTGGGACAGGTGATGTGCCTGCGAGCTGCTCAGATCTGCCTGTTTCAGGGTGTACCTGAGTTACACCAGCCACTCAGAGCGCATCGTGAGGCTGCACTGCTTGTGAGGTCAGCTCCAACAATTACGGCAAGACCCAAGAAAGATGGGAAGAAGCCTTTGGCTGGGCAATCACATCCCTTCCCTCCCAGGCTCATCCAGGCAGCAGGAATGGCTGCACAGCCACACTCCAGCAGGCTGCTGTTCAAAATGCTCAATAAAAAAATGCCTTTCCTCCCTCTCCCCTTCCTTTCCCCTCTCTCTCCCTTGTGCTGCTTGTGAGAGCTGAAGCTGTCGGGTACATTTGCACCCCTCTCTCTGCAGGGCTGCAGCTGAGCACACACTGGGACAGTGTGGTGCTGGGGACATGGAGATGTGCAGGGATGGTGGTGCAAGACGTGCACGGGTACAGAGACAGACACTGACATTGTGAGAGAGGAGAGTGGAAGTGCTGCCTGCCTTGCGATTTTACAAGGCAAAACACCCAAGGAAACCACCCAGCACTGCTCTCTGCTCTCAGCCCAGTTGAATACCTGAGCATTAAGGAACAAGACCCATTTCTTTCACTCCCTGTTGTATAGGAAAGGCACTGCCTTTTGGCAGCTGGTTTGCAAACATTTCTTGCTGCACAGATCTCTTTACCTTGCTGGGTGCTGCAGTCAAGGTTGGTGCTGAGTCAAACACTGAGGACAATCAATACTTTGCAGTGTCCTGGCAGTTCGTGTTTGGTCAGGGCTGTGTCCTTCCTTCCTTCTGTCCATCCTCACATTCTGCACACGTGTTCACACCTTCTCTAAACTCAAGCATGTGGAGGATTACAGAGACTGCACATCCTCCAAGGGTGCCAGGTGAAGAAAGGGATAAATGTCTCGGCTATGCAGACCCACATGCACATGTTGTACATTCATTAATGTTAATGAGAAGTCTGCCTGGATACCAGAGCATGGTGAGGAAAAACTTGCTGGGGTGACAGCGGACACTGCGGTTGGCTTGGTGGTACTTTTCTCTTGCATAGAGCTCATCCGACACGGTAAGTCTGACCCAGCTGCTGACGCCAGCATTACACTGGCTGCACTGACTGCTGGAAAGCACAGCAGACCCGCAGGGACACCTGGCTGCCCGGACCACAGTGTTGGGTTGGAATGAGGCCCCAGCAGACACTCGCATCAGCAGAGTCTGTAGGAACCCAAATCAGTGCTATTCTGAGGTGGGGATTTCTGTGACCTGTCTCTGTACATTTTGGCATTTCATGCAAGTCAGCAGAAACAGATTTACCCAGAGCAGAAGCACACTGCTCAGAAACCGTGCGTCAAAATTGACGCACTACAGTAGCAGCTTTGCTTTGCCCAGTATTATTTGCTGCCTTTAAGGGACATTAACATTAAGGTATTTTAACCAAATACGAATATCAGCCCACACATTACAGTTAAACCCGACATATTCAGAGTAAGGTTATAATTACCTTTCAATTTCCCAAACTGCTTTTACATCTTGACAGAATACCTAAAGTCATGCCTATTTTTTTTGCTGTCATGATCCTTTCTGGATCCTCTTCTGGCACAGTTAATAATTTCCACGCTGCTTCGTAACTGGTATACATATGTATGTATATATAATCAGTGTTTTCAAGAGGCTGAAAATAAAACAGGACTCTCCTGGACATGATACAACTAACTTGGGGAGTTGGGCTTGGGGAGTTCTGTGTATGCTAAGGTAGGCCCATCCCTGTGCAGGAGCATCCTTCAGCTAAGAGAAGAGTGGGACACAAATACCCTCCATTAACTTTTCTTTTTCCCTTCCTTAAAGTTTTGACTGGTTCTGACCTCCAGGTGTAGCTGGATGTTACCACAGGTGAAAGAGGCAGAGTTGTGCTTCTGGCTGACAGGGCTCCTCCAGAAAGCACTGAGTCAGTCCCATCCTCATCCCCAGACTGCACGCACTGGCCTGAACAAGTGACCTGAAGGTCAGAGATTCTGCCAAAGATTTAATAAGTTTGTCTCCATGTTGCCTTGGGAAGGAGGCTTCAGCATAATGCCAGAAAAAGCCAGATATGGACTAGTTTCTTACTCAGGCACACTGTTTTGAGACAAGAGACTGTCATTCCCTGTGCTAAAGCAGCAGTCCTGCAGCTCAGAACTTAGATAAGGAACAATCTGCTAGGTCCCACTTCACACTATTTTCTGAGGGATCTAGCAACACCATAAACTACCATGTCCTCATACATCCCACTTTTTGCTGGTGTAGCTCAACAGCATGGTCCTTGAACATACCTATACAACTCCTGCACAGGTTTGCACAGTGTGGCAAGTGACGAGCCCCGCTACTGCCACTGCAATGCTCCAGCCTGTCAAGGCCTTTCCATCCAGACATTCAGAGCATTGTGAGGGGCATCAGACAAAGTCTCCATCTTTCTAACAGACCCTCTGTAGAAGGGACCCTCTGGTGCAAGTAACACCAATAAATTAAAAACAAGTATGTATTTTAGGTTTAAGCTTAATGTGGGTAACAGTTACTCTGGTGTCTGTTTTAAGATGACATGCTGAAGCCAGAGCAAGATTATATCTGACTGTTTCATGTGCCAGCATCATCCTAAATCCTCTTTAACCTACCTCATCTCAGCAAAAAGAAAAAGCAAGATCAGGTTTTAAAGATAAGCAGCAGATTTGAGCAGGAACAATATAACAGTTGTGGTGGGTACTTTTTACGCAAGTGGGCGAACAGGCAGTGGGGCTGTGCAGGATGTTTTAGCCTCAGCTTCTTGCACTCCCTGCTCTTGAGAAAACCCTAAAATTTGGCATTTTTCTCAAGCTGTCTGTCAGCTTGCACAAGTACAGGAAGATGTCTTCTGCTCTCAATGCCCTCACAGGCACTGGAACAGCAGCAGACTGCTCCAGGCTCATCCCTTCAGAAAGCAGAGGAGCTCTGTGACCTACAGGGATGCTTCTGGCCACCTAGAGCAACACTTGGGCAGTTCTTGCTGGCCAAGCGCTCTCCGGATGTGGGTCTCACCTCTTCCTTTGCACAGGAAGGCAGAAATAGCAGCTTAAAGCAGTTGGGCAGTGAGGAGAAGTTGAGGTCAGGTCCAACTCAGAGCTCCTGATGTTGCTGATAAAAGGGAAGCCAGCTGCCTCTGGCAGAAAAACCCTTTAAGCTACAGAAAGCATCTCCTGCCTCCTTGCTAGAAAGGCTTGCAAGTCGTGTTGAGGCAACAGTAGGGCAAGATGTCCTCCAGTGAGAGCTAGAGAAGTGAAAGACTTTGCAAAGAAGGCTCCGCATGTTTAAGCTACCCTCATGCCACTGGGTTGCAGCCCTTGTGGGAAAGTCCTGGGTCACAGCCTCACTCCAACTGCTACACAACAGCAATCAATGAAACCTCTGAGAAGAGGGAGATATCCCCTAGCAGAGATGCTCAGCAACCAGAGAAAGGCCATCATCATCTTTCCAGTTTGGGCAAATGGGCTCCAGCACCTCTCCCAAAGCATTCACACAATGGGTGCAGGATGAGGCTGTGAGGCTGCACAAATCATTCCCATCTCTTGTGCTTCAGCTGAGTGAATTGTGGTCTAGAGGGCTCATGCTGTGAATCTGCAGGGCAGAGAGTTTGTGCCATCCTCTTGCCCACCACCCTTTGGCTTTGTTCTGAATTTTTGTGAATCCCATTCTAGAGCACCTGAGGGTTTGCATATCCAAAAAAAACCTGGCTGGCAATAAGGCACCTGAAAGGTAGAGACTGTACTGCTGCGCCAGGCTGTGACCCTGCTGCTGGGACCCAGGCAGCAGCTGACCTGAAGAGGAGGCAGACAAGAAGCAGCTGGAGGGATTATCAGTTTTGTAGATGTGCCCAGGACAGAATAAGATGCAGATGCTGACACAAATAATGACGAAACAGGTTCGTTCCTCAGGTGTAAAGACTGTGCAATTACACTGCACGAAGTATCTTTATTATAAAACTTAAAATATAGTGAGATGTTGTAGGGACAACTAGAACACAACAAAAAGCTCCAGAGAACCACTGCATTTATTTTACAGTATTTGTATATATAAAAGTGTATATATGTATATATATATACACGGGTATATGTGTGTGTATTTGTGTATACATACACACGTGCAAGTATAGATATGCACGTATATGTACGTACCTCTGTATTTATAGATACATAGAGATAAATCTATACGAATGGGTAGCCATTCACATATATAAAATCAGTCATTCCAAGCAGGAACAGTAACTGGAATGTCAACCCCAGTCACCTGCTTAAGAGCAGTGACCACACTGGCACACCTGTTGCCACTTCAAAAAGTTCAAAAACGTTCAGAAAGTCCCCTCATGGGGACGTGTGACAGCTCACACCCACTTTTTTTTCCACTCTTCAACCTTTTTCCTGGTAACAATTTCTCCATCCATTCCTACAGCACTCGTTCATTCCTGTAGGAGTTGTTCCTTAACATCCACAGCATCATTTCTAAGCTACAGTTTCAAACCCTTCCAGCCAAGAAGCTGCAGGCCCTGGTAGCAGATGGGGAATCAGGATCATAGCTAGATATTAATTCACATTGATTTCACCAAAACACATGGACAGCATCTATTTCTTGGTTACTTATCCAATTACTGACTCACTAAGCTCTTTTGGGGCTGGAAGCGTTGTTCAGATCTGTCAACTGGGAGCTAGGCCCTGGCACAACACCTTAAACTTGGGCACCATTTCCCTCCAAAGAGCAGGTTCTCACTCTTACAGTGAGTCCTGTCCCTGCTCACAAAGCCAACACACTCTGCTGAGATGAGGGAAGGAGTGGCCAAGTGTCCAGGGTTTGGAAACATAAAAGGTGCTATTCAGTACTGAGTCTGAAGGGGGGAAGGTATGTTTCTAAGGCACCTCTCCGTGCTGTGAGAGTCTGGCAGTGTGGGAGTCTGCTGGTAATTTCACAAAGCATGCAAGGCAGGATGTGCTAAGGGAAAGAGAGGATGATGCTAAAAAAAAGACTCTAAAAAGTGAGAACACTGAAAGCAACCCAGAGAAAGCAAAATCAAGCAGCTGCTTCCACTTTTCATGTCCTAAAAGGTTGTTCAAACAGTCTATGGCTGTGGATGCCCAGTTGAGGATTTCTCAACTTTAGGTCACCTGTCCAGGATGAGAGTTTTGGATTTGTAGTTCTACAAGACAGTACCAACAAAAGACAACTGTGAGGACTTTGTGTGCAGAGAGGAGTGCCTGTCCAGGCTGCGCCCACTGAAAGCCCTGTAGTCTTTGCAGTTCGACAGAAAACATGCAGATTTTTTGAAAGCTTCACGGAGATGCTTCTTGAACTTCTCACCCACAAAAGCGTAGATGACCGGGTTGAGGCAGCAGTGGACCAAGGAGAGCCCCTCAGTCAGCTCCATGGCTAGGTCTAGTCTTTGGCTTGTCTGGCAGTCACTGATGACGGACATGTTCCTCAGAGAGTCCAAAAAAAGCACAATGTTGACAGGGGTCCAGGAGAGGAAGAACACAATGACAACAATAAAAACCAGTTTTATTGCTTTGTACTTGTTCTTGGTATGGCACTTCTGCAGGTTTTTCAAGATGCTGTGGTAGCAGAAAATGAGGACAGCAACAGGGATTAGCCACCCCAGGATGTTGACTTCAAAATTACTGAAAGTCTTCCAGTCATAGTTGCCATCAGGATAGTGACGGAGGCACTTAGTCTGGTCATTGTCATTCACTTCTTGGAAAAAAATCAGGTCTGTCATTGATGCTAAAATGGCAACTGCCCAAACGACCAGACTGGTGATAACCCCAAGGGCAGTTGTCCGAATTCCTTGAACATGGAGAGAGTGGACTATGGCCAAGTACCTGTCGATGCTCATGATGGTTATGAAGAAGACATTGCTGTAGAAACCAATGAAGTAAATTGAGCTGATGATTTTACACAGTGCATTTCCAAAAGTCCACTGGCTCATGATGGCGTATTGAACCAAGAAGGGCAGGGAGAATACCAAGAGGAGGTCGGAGACTGTCAGATTCAGCAGATACACGTCAGTCATGGTCTTCATTTTCATGAAGACTGTCAGAATCCAGAAAACCAAAGCATTTCCCATGAGGCCTGTCACAAACAGTAGGGAGTACAGCACTGGAAATAAGGTAGATGCAAATGCTGGAATACTTTCAGGACGACAGATGATGTGTAGTTCTGAGTAGTCGAAGGCATATTCATCGGCTGCAGAGGAGTTAGGTGTTGGTGATGTGTAACTCACCTGTTCAAGGATAATGAAATCCATATGACCCAAATCCCACATTACACTCTTAGAAAATATACCAGGCACAAGTTAGATCACACCAAGCTGCATGAGGACAAAACAGATGTGCCACAGCTGTGGTACAGGATGCAAATGAGGAATGAACACGAGTGACTGGCCATCCCTTGCAAGACCCAGGATGAGATCCTTGCATCAGAGGGGCAGAGGAGATCAAGGAAAATGCAGCTGTGGTGTTAGAGGTTACCAGCATCCTCCCACTGGCTCCATGTGGGGCCATGGCCCATGCCCAAGTCCAGGTGGGGTACTGGGGCCAAAGACAGAGAGCATCCCCAAACCAGCAGCGCCATGGGAATGGCCAGGAGGCTGAGAGACCCTGATATGGGTGTTGGGGTCCTATTTTATGTTTCCTTCTGAAAGGAGAAAGGGAGCAGGGCCCAGGGAGAAACTGACATGCTAACACTCATCTCCTAAAAGCTTTGTTTCCAGTTAGCTGAGTGCCAGAAACGGGATGCACCAGCAGCAGTGACATGTCCCCTTCCTGCTCACCAGCCCCTTGCAGCTCACCCACCCCCCAGCAGCAACCACTGCATCCCTGGGCAGTACCTGTGACAGCAAGCAATTAAGGAAGATGGATAGCAGCATCCCAGTCAGGATGTCCTCCATAGGACACTCCTAGCACTACCTCTGCCCTCAAGAACAGTCTTCTTCCACAAGCACAGTCTCATCAGCTAAAGATATTTTCACCCTGTGTTTTGGTTTCTTTCCAGAGAACAACAATCACACTGATTTCTTCTAAACCCCCATCATCTCCCCCAGTACTGGGTCCCCATAGGAAAAACTGGACCCCTAAGACGTGCTACTGGCCTCAACTTGCAACACAGCAACCCCGCAGGGAGTGACTCACCAACACGTCCTCAGAGCCACCGCTGCCCAGCAGGTGTGTCAAATTCTGCTCCATAATCCAACACTATGTCTGCAAGAGTGCAAAAAAACTGTGTTTATATCACGTATTTTTAAGAAGCAGGCATACCTTTGCATATATAGGCCAGCAATATTTACCTCAGCTTATGCTCCAGTGCCCAGTCGCAGGCAAGGTCCTCACTGTGGCAGTGCACAGTCCTAAAACAGCTTTTCCTCTGTGTGACCTGTGCTACATCAAAGATGTATGAAACCCCAAGCCAGTGAGTTCAGCCTCTGTACTTAACACCTACAGAACGGAAATGTCAGCTTTATCTTCTATATGATCAGAAAGTTTTCATTTTGAGCACTTATACCCTTCAGTGGAAGAGATCTGCAATTTCCTCCACGTCTTTGAAGTGTTCCTGTCTCCCACCTCTCCCACCTCCATGCCCTGTGCCACCTGCTGTCCCTGCTCCGCAGTTCCGGTGTCTAGGAGAGAGAAAGTAGTGCTGTCTCTCCTCTGCTCCAAGGACATTTGGTGAAGATGACTGAGGGGGATGGTCCAATGCTGCCAATAGCCAGCAATGGCAAAGGGCCCCACGTTTGCTTTAACATTTCATTTTTCCGTGGAAGGTATCCTCCCTCCACATCCACCCAAGCACAGACAGGAATACCTAAGGGAAATGATCATAGCATCATAGCCATTTAGGTTGGAAAAGGCATTTAAGATTGTTGAGTCCAACTGTAATCCTAACACTGCCAAGAACATTTGAACCTTTCTTCTCAGAACACTCACACTGCAGGATGCTCTTACAAACACTGAAATAAAGCTCTGAACAGCACTGAATTCCCACCAACTCTGCCACATAGCTACTGTGACCTCATCCAGACCCAACACAGCTTCCATCCCACAGCTGTCTCCGATCTTCCCCATAACACAAGATATGCAGGAAAGAGCAGCACTACTCAGCAACAGGCAACATTTGAAGTGTGTGTTACCTCCTTAAATACTGCTGCTCCTCACTAGAGGTTGGTGCCATTACTGAAGTTCAGGCAAGTCACATCGCCTTTTTGTTTGTTTCTGAACGAACAGCACCTCATTGGGCATCAGTCCATAGATGTGCTGCTAGAGATCTCCACGTGGAATGGTCTGTTGTCTTTCTCAAACCCTTTGGATGTCCACCTTCACACACCATCACTGAAAGGCAGAGGGATAAATCTCTGTGAATTGCAAAAGTCTGCAGCTATTGCACGTGTGGCAGTGGATGGCTTTCCTTGGCCGTGGTGGGCAGTGTGACATTAAGTCGAAGTTTTACCTGTGAGTCAAGCCATGACAGCCAAGCTCTGCTGGGTATTAACTCTTACAATACCTGAAACTAGGAATTAAAACCAGAAAGAAACTCTTTTGTCACAGGCAGTGTTACTGGCAGTTGCTGGCAGTGCTGAAGTGGGATCTCCACTGCCCTTGTGCAGGTTTTAAATGCACTCACAACTCTGTTAGCGTTAAAGTGGCAAAGAATACACCCAAGAATTATTCAGTGTGGAAAAAGATGTGTCTACCAAACGGGAATTTGGCAGTTCTGCGCCTCTCGTCTCCTAAATAGAGATGACAGGCTATCAGAGCACAAGGGACATCTCTCGAGGACAGCGACATGAAGGGACGCGGCTCCCTCTGCTAGGCATTCCTGCAGAAGTGAGGCACATCTCTGCAGAGATGTGTGTGATCAGCGCTCCTGTTTCACCTCCTCATTCATCATGAGGCTCATTTCAACGGAGAAAACGCTTCCACAGCAAGACAAGAACCTGGACACTGCTGTTACTGCAAGGATTTCATGCTGGATGAGCTCTTTCTTGGGATGCATGCCATTTGGCCCATATTGTTGCAGCCCATTTTGCTTCAGAAAACCAGAAAAGTGTCTATTGTTGCTCCACCCAAAGACATGGAGGGAGAGGATCCAGCTACACCACCCCCAGCTCCATACAGAAACATTTCAAACACATCACTTTAGTCTGCCAGCCTTACTAGAGTTAAGTTTACTCCTCTAAACAATCTACTTATCCAGTGCCATCCAGAACAGCCAGAAACATGCCAAAAGAAACAGCCAAGGGGGCTTTTTCAAAATGACACATATATCCCAGACAGCTTCCTTATATAATCAATTATACGACAGATGATGATGTATTGGGTTTACACTGCAAGGTTTTGGTAGCAAAGGGGCTGCAGGGCTTATGTGAGAAGATGCCAGAATCTGCCCCCATGCTGGTAGTAGCCAGTTCCAGCCCTGCCGCTGGCAGATGGCCCTGCCACTGGCCAAAGCTGAGCCCGCTGGTGATATTCATAGTGCCTCTGTGATTCAGAAACACTGTGCAACAGCAGCTGTGAGAGAGTGAGAATATGTGAGAGAAACGCCCTGCAGACTCCACAGTCAGTGAAGATGGAGGGGAAGGAGGGGCTCCAGGCAGTGGAGCAGAGATTCCCATGCAGCCTGTGATGATGCGTGTTGTCCCTGTGTTGGTCCACAGTGGAGCAAGATGTGAGGCAGGGAAAGAAGCACCAGGAAGGAAGAGGATGAGCTGATCTTCTTTTCCATGAGTTAGCAGGCAAAGTCAGTTAATGAAACATAAGGTGGTCACTCACCCAAGGAGGGAACTGCGTAACAAGAGAGGAGCTTGCCAAAGGGAAGAGGGAGTCCATAATGAAGTGCTTCTGCTAGCCTGTGTGTTACATTTTCCCAGAGAGGTAAATTCTCTCTTTCTTCAGGGGCTGCCACGAGGCAAAGTGAGCACAGGAGAGGAAGTGGTTTGTGCATAATGGCTACTGCTGCACACAGGGTTTTCCTCCCAGGAACAGCTGGAGCATGACATTCTGGATGCGTCATTCCTTACATGGCCAGGCCATGGCAAGCAGGCCGATTCCTAGAAAAGCAGCTTGCCAAAGCCATCGCATGCTCCTCCCAGCTCCTCTGGCCAGTTTTGTTGTCGATAAGCAGTGTCTGGCTCTGCAGGCACAGCGAAGCCACAGTCTCAGGGCTGGCACAGGTCTAATATTGAAGCGCTTCATTTTGGCACCTCACTTCTTCAATGCTCTGGAAACCTAGCCTTCCTCTGCTCTGGGCCCAGGATGTGGATGAGCAAGTGGAAACACTAGTGATAGAGGTAAGGAGGTGTCAGTGCGAACCTCATTCTGAATGACACGGTGTGCATAAGAAGCTGGTTTTGTGGGGAAGTGAGAGATGTGAACTGAAGGAAGACACAAATGCTGTCAGTTATGAACTGACTCTTCCACTGCCCATGTCTGACAGAGCACGCTGGGGCTCAGCTGCTGGATACAGAATGCAGCGCTGGAATAGAGAGTACAGTTGCTGGAACTGAGTACAATTCTGGTGCCCCCAACTTGAGGACATGGAACTATTGGAGCAAGCCCAGATGAGGCCACAAAGTCGATCAGAGGACTAGAGCACCTGCCCTATGAAGACAGGCTGAGAGCATTGGGGTTCTTCAGCCTGGAGAAGAGAAGGTTGTGTGGACATCTCATAGCAACCTTCCAGTATCTGGAGGCGGCCTACAGGGAAGCTGGAGAGGGACTTTTCATCAGGAACTGCAGTGATAGGATAGGAAGTAGTGGGCATAAATTGAAAGAGAGGAAATATAGGTTAGATATTAGGAAGATTTTTTTTTTTCTCTGAGGGTGCTGAAACACTGGAACAGGCTGTCCACAGAAGCTGTGGATGCCCCATCCCTGGCAGTGTTCAGAGCCACACTGGATGGGGGCTTGAGCAATGTGGTCTAGCGAGAGGTGTCCCTGCCCGTAGCAGCGGGGTTGGACCTAGTTGAACTTTAAAGGTCCGTTTCAAACCCTTAACATTCTACGATTCCATGCAGAACGGCCAAAAGCCGTGACAAACACGGGGGCAGAGGCGGCTGGAGCGGAGCCGGCTGGGGGCGGGTGCCCGCCTCTCGCCCTCGGCAGCCGCGGCGGGCCAAGGGTTACGGNGCTGGGCCTCGCCGCCGCCCGCCGGGCTCTCGGGCTGCGGGCGGTGCTGGGATGCCGGGCCGGGAGGCGGAGGTACGGCCATGCCGGACCGGGCCGCTGCGCCGGGCCCCCCTCGCTCGCTCTGCCGAGCTGAGCCCGGGGGCAGCACCCCGGTGGGAGGCGAGGGGGGCTCGTTGCGCCTCTTACGCTGCTGCGCCGTGTTCCGCGGCCTCGGGGCAGCGGGGAGGACGGGGGGACGAGTCCAGCCCCGTGACGGTGGGTCCGGGCGGAGCTCGGGGGGACCATTGCTGGCTTGGAGTGTGCCCCGCAGGCTTCTTGTCTGTCTGTGCTTTCTAATCTGTCGTGATTCTGCTGCGCCGAGGGGCGCAGAAACTCGTTCTCAATTAGCAAACACCGTTATATGTTTATGATAATAATAAACCCTCTCGAAACACCAAAAAAGAAATCTTCACCCTGCCGTGGGCTTTGTGCCTCCTGCTTTGTTATTTCGCGGGAAGTGGCGGGCGGCGGCAGCCGCTGTGGGTAGGAAAGGCAGCCTCAGCTGAGCAGGCCGTGCCGTGCTGTGGGTGCGTTGGGGCCGGGTTCGGGTCTGGGCAGCTTTCCCCGGCAGTGCCCGCCGCAGTGAGGGGACCTCGGTGCGCAGGGTGGGAGGGAAGGGTTGGAGGTGCTGCCAGCAGAGGTGGATGGGACTGGGGCAAAGGTACGGGTAGGTGGTGGGAAGGGGCCGCCCATTTCCTTTGCCGTGGCAAAGGGTAACCAAATGGCTGGTAATACGTTTGATGTTCAGAAAACTCTTTCCAACCGCCGAATTTCAAGGAGATAATGGAACAATCTCCCGGAAAAAGCAGAGGGACCAAAAACCGCAAATAAAACTTGATCAGCTTCAGAGAAGGTCTGGACAAGCTTCCTGTGCCCTAAGCAGCTGTCCCTTAGCATCTGGGATCAGCTCAGCTTCCTTTCCTATAACGTGATATATCAGCTGAAATATTTCCTCTTGTGCCATTCTTAATTAAATGGCCATTTAAAGTTCTATTCTTCCTCTTCCAGATGCATCCAGTCCTAAAGGCCTTTGTGTGCGGCTCCATCAGTGGCACTTGTTCCACGCTCCTCTTCCAGCCCCTTGACCTGCTGAAAACACGCCTGCAAACTCTGCAGCCTGCTGTGAATGGGTGAGAGGGTGGGGATGTGTGTGGGGGGGGTGTCTGGAAGTGCTTCTGCCTTATTTGCTGGCTGAGGCTTGGAGTTCAGAGCTGTAATTTGGGAACTCAGTCTTTCTAGAAGAGGAATTAGGCTTTTATATCATGGAGAAGGATTGATGTTTTGCTCCAGAAGAGAGAAAATGTCTGTGGTTGTGAATGCTACTGGAATAACTTGTAACCTCAACATTTGTTCTCATCTGAGAGACTGGTGTTTGCTGGAGCAGCTACCATGCAGTTTCATGGGGTATCCTCTGCCTGAAAAAAATCATGTATGGTTGTCAGATAATTTTTCGTGTGTGTAGCTTGGTGTAGTCAACCTACAACCGCTGCTGCTAACAAAGGGAATGAGCAACTAAAAATGCTCATGGGAGAGGGCTCTAATGTGTGTGACGAGTTGTGAGAAACAGTAGATGATGGAGAAGCCCTGGAAAGAGTGACCAACAAAAGCAGACTGATGAGAAAGAGCATGTTGGAGGTGCTGGGGTAATGCACAGAGATATGAATGAAAGGGGTGGCTGTGGAGCTCGTCTTCCAAGGAGCAGAAGACGATAATTTCTGCAGTTCCTGTCTTGTCTTTCTTTCAGGTCTGGTCGTGCTGGGATGGTAACGCTGCTCTTTAGGGTTGTTCGTACTGAGAGTATTCTGGGGCTCTGGAAAGGTGTGTCTCCAGTAAGTGGCTGGTTTAACTCTGACTTCTAAAAATAAGTAGATAAATAAGCTTACTGTTTGTTGCTAATTATGTCTGCCTGAATTTAAATAGCAACTCTTGTACAATTATGAATGAAACCACATGATTTAGATTACATCGTATTTTAAGGAGTTAGTGTTGTGAATTTCGCTGATATGGTTGTGGCAGTCCTGAGCAGCTGAACACTTGAATACTTTTGCAAATGTGGGGTGGCAACTGCATGAATTTCATTTGGGTTTGGAATATCTCATTCCTGGAAAACTGCCATTCAGGAATGCAATAAATCCTGGCATCATTTGAATCATTTTAGTGTCAGTGCCAAAAATGATTTCTACCATATCCGCCTTCCTCGGCGTGTTAGCTTTAGTGATATTTTTGTCTTCTTCTTTCTTCATCTGCTTCTGTTTCTCCTGAAGTCCTTTGCAAGATGTATTCCTGGGGTTGGGATTTACTTCAGCACTTTGTACATGATGAAGCAAAAGTTTCTTATGGACCGTTCACCCACTGCCCTGGAGTCTGTCTTTCTGGGTGCCACCGCTCGTGCAGTTTCTGGGATTTGCATGTTGCCGGTGACTGTAGTGAAGACCCGATATGAGGTATGACTTTCCAATTAGTCCCTTGTTAATGGTGTCACACACCTTCCCTGTGATGCAAAAGAAATCATTCTGCCTGGAGAAGGTTGCTGCTACTTGGGTACAGCCAGGGATGTAGTCTTGATTTCATCTCAATTGACGCATTGTGCAGGAAATTATATTTAGTCAAGAAGATGAAATAGAATTCGCCCTGAGGTTTGTAAGTTTCAGTTGTATACAATGTTTGTGTAGCATCTTTCATAGGTTACCTTCCTGAAGGATTGTTTTAAAGTCTGAGGTAGGTGAAACCCAGTTTTGCCTTGGGTTGTCCTCTGTGTTGCCATCTTGAGCATCACATTAAGTTCACGCTGCCATTTGTATGTTATATCCTCAGGGTGTGTGTAGGGCTCCTGTTCCTGTGCCTGGCATGTGGATGACTGACCATTGTCTGCCCTTGCAGAGTGGAAGATTTGGCTATGGGAGTGTGTATGGAGCCCTGAAGAATATCTATCAGACAGAAGGGGCTCGTGGCATGTTCAGTGGGCTCACAGCAACGCTGCTGCGGGATGCACCCTTCTCTGGCATCTACCTGATGTTTTACACACAAACCAAAAACCTCACACCTCAGGGTAAGGCTGAATGTTGGAGGCTGGAATGAAAAATGCTCCTCTTCTCAGATCTTGCCCTGCAGCTGACAGCCTGCATGCTCTGCTTACTGCCCTCCACCTCAGTAGTTAGATTAGTCTCCTGTAGGGCTTTAGGTGACACACTCACATTTGCCTGTGCAGAACTGTAGATCTATAGCTGAGGTCAGTGCAGAAGTGGAGACTGGCCCTAAACTGATTGATTGTCTTTATGAAGACTGATGCTTAAGTGGGTTAGTGAACAGTTGAAAGAGAGGGTGTCTTCAGCATTGCTTGCTGCTTCTTGCTTGTCTCACATACTGCTCAGTGTCCACGAGACTGGGGCTTCTCTGATATGAGAACTCACTGGGCCAATATTTGTACAATTTTTTCTTTTCTGATTTTCTGTCAAATTCAGTTCCCCAGCAAGGCTTTTTAATAGTGCCAGCCTTTGACTAGTAGCCACTTTTCCCCTTGAAAGGTTTCCCTAGCTGCATGGATTTTAACTTCTCTTAGCCTCTGATGTTGATTTAATCATTCAATAGCTTTCACTGTGTCACACAGCCTGAGTGTTCCTGGCCTGAGTGGTGTCTAAGCACGTTCCCTTTGCTCTGTTGCAGACCAGCTGGATCCAGTGCTCGTGCCCTTGCTGAATTTTGGCTGTGGGATCTTTGCAGGAATCTTGGCCTCTCTGGCAACACAACCTGCTGATGTCATCAAAACACACATGCAGCTGTCACCCCAAAAGTACCACAGGACAAGCCAGGCCATTGCCTTCATCTACAAGGTGAGGTGAATCCCTTCTTACATGCACAGCCACACCCTCAATTCTGATCCCCTTGCTCAAGCACAGCTATACTGGGGAAGTTGTTGCCTTTTGAAGGAGGTGAACAAGTGTCAGTGCTTCATCTGCTCTTGCAGTTGGACTATTCAGTGTAAGCGTTTTCAAGACGATGAAGGGGGTCATGCTGTGGTAGACCAAGACTGTAGTGTGCAGGGTGAAATGCTGGTTTCAGATACGAACCAGCTACGAAATAATTCTTTGCCCTTTGGACATCAGAAGAGAAATAAATGTCCAGGTCTTTATCCCAGGAATGGGATGGAGAAGTAGTCAAAGCCCACCTTTCCCTTCCTGCTGTCAGAAGGGAAGATCTTGGCAGGTTAGCTCTGTTTCCATATTGAACTCTATTCCTAAGCAGGAATCTGTTTATTTGTGTATGCATTTTTATGTACCTTTTTTCCCTCAAATCAGAATGTTTTTTTACTTCACTGCTTGGAAATCTCAGTTTTTACAGAATAGCTAAGATTTTTTTTTAAATATGAAGCTCTAAAACAAAGACTAGTCGTTTTCCTGAAGTGTCTGGAAATGATTACACCTTTGCCTTCTCTTGATTGGATTTGAGTGTGGCTTTCCCCATCTGTTGTCTCCATCCTGGCCCTCCTTCTTCCACTTCATCACTGCTCTTCTTGCTTTCTTGGGTAGCCCTGCAATTGTGCAGTGCTACTGGTTCTTCCTAAACGCTAAACGCTGTTTAAGCCCGAGTCTGAATTTCAGAGACTGATCTGGGTCTGTACATCCTGTGCTTTACTATATAATAAATGATGAGAAATTAAAACCCTATAGGCAGACTGATGAATTGCTGTTTGTCTCCTGATGCAGGACTTTGGGCTGGTTGGCTTTTTCCGAGGCGGTGTGCCCCGAGCCCTCAGGCGCACTCTGATGGCAGCGATGGCATGGACGGTGTATGAACAGATGATGGAAAAAATGGGCTTGAAATCCTGACTGAGCTGCACGAGAAAGGACCAGCTTCACTCCTTCTCCCACTTGCTGTGATCAGCTGGCACTGGGAAGTTCCCAGTTCCACAGAGGAATAAGCCTTGCTCAGCCAGGAGGAAGAAAGCCCTTCTGAGACAGGGGATTAGGCCTTTTGGCAAGTAGAGGAAAGGAAGGATCGGATCTTTGCATTGTTTGGTCAATGCATTCCAGAAGGACTGCACTTGCAGACTGCCATGGGAAATGGCAGGGTTTTCTGGTAACTATGTTGAGAAGCCCCTTTTAAAAATAACTCTGTGCTCACCACCTTTATGCAGTGAGACAGTAGTAGAGAGAAAGTGAGGAGAAAACAGTGATGGCAGAACCTGCCAGCCTGTTCCTTGCTGGCGTGGCCAGAAAGGCCACAGTGACCATCGTCTGATATAGATCCTCCTTCCTCATATGCTTTATTCTCACAGCGGAACACTCCAGGCCCTGGTGGGAGACAGGATGTGTCTCATAATGCTTATATTGCAGGAGTGGGTGGAAGAGAAAGGAAGTGCAGAAGAAAAGCTAGAAACATGGTCTCTGCCATCACTTTTGTACTGTGTGTGATCACAGAGAGAGTAACTGGAACCTCCTTGCTGTGTTATGTGTTATTATGTGATTGAACATCTTAACACTCTTGAAATGTCCTTCTGCCTCTACAGCAGGGTTTGCACAGGAATTAAGAAGCATAAGGCACTTTAAAATTGATTGCTACCAAAGTTCTACTTGTTCTCTGAAAAAAAAATGCTGCTGGTCTAACTATAGCAGGAACACTCAAGTGGGTTTTGTTGGGGTTTTTTACTCAGTTGTCATAGAGACTTATTTGCTTCCTATTCCTTGTTTGTTAATCCCTGATCAGCACCCTCAGTGTGAACTGGTCCTTAGATGTCACTTTTAGGGCCATGGCTCATAATGCATAAATGTGTAATGGAAACAGATATAGATACTGGCACTTCAGATTTCCCTTAAAACAGCTGCTGATTGCATGTGGAGTATATTTTGGTTTGGAAAGAAAAGTAAGCTTTCTGTAAGCTTTCTCCAAAGTTTGAGCCCATGGGTGCTTGGTCGGGAACTTTAATTCCCTTAGGGCTCCACACAGACCCTTCCCATTTTCCTGGCTGATGCTTTTCTCTTATCAGGTAGTCCATGTTCAAGTATCCCTGAGTTTAGGCTTAGAGATAAATACATGCTTTCCATCCTCTGTGCCTTCTTACTCTTTCCTGCTGTGTTACACAGACCTCACAGTGTGTGCTGGGTACAGCCTGCTCCCCTCTTCACTTGTGCCTCGGTGGTGTGTTGGGTCTCTTGCAGCTCTGATAACATAGCCATGAAGCTGGCGTGGAAGTGTGCATCCTGTTCTGTAGTGTGCCTTGCAGAAAACATAGGTTTGGCTTTTATTTTCTTAAATATCTAGGGATATTGCAATTCACTTTAGAACCAGAGCACCCGTCTCTAAACATGAAGACATGACACTGTAGCTGTGTGAACAACCAGTGCTACCTACCTGTTCATAAATTTTAGAGTGTATTTTGGACAATCACTGCCTGCCCTGGCAACTTCCCAAGTGTAAGAGTAGGGGGGATGTGGGTTGTTAAAGGTGTTCTTTACCGGATTTCAACTCTGAGAAGGCTTGGTGACTGATGTAAAAGTTAAGTGAAGTGTAAGAGGACAGGCTGGAGGCTTGGAAAGTGCTGCCTGTTTTCAGACTCAGCCCATCTGTGAGGGGAGGCTGGTGCTTTGCAGTGCAGGAGTCTCCAAGAATGGCGGTGGAGGGTCCCATGTGCACATGT
Source organism: Rhagologus leucostigma (assembly GCA_013397725.1). Lineage (NCBI taxonomy): Eukaryota > Metazoa > Chordata > Aves > Passeriformes > Rhagologus > Rhagologus leucostigma. Next base: position 1,515,521 of record VZTD01001501.1, on the reverse strand, counting down.
CTATGTGTTAGCAGTAGAGGACTGCATCAAATCAGGCATATGGCTCATTATTTGCTAAATCCTAAATGTGAACACCTGTTCCTTTCTTTTGCTGTTCCTTCTACCCTTAGGGACCTGAACTTGTGAGAGTGCATGAAACCATGGTAACTGCACATCCTGCTTGTTTGTTGTCCTGAGCACTACTGGCACAGAGAGCTGGAGAACCAAGTCTAGGATTGCTGACCTGGTGGAATAAGGTGGCAATTAGATGAGTTACCTCATTTGTCCTTTATTCCGCTATGCTTGGGATCAAACCAACGTTGTGGTGAGAGCCTGAATTTATTTGGGGCTTTCTAAATCTGGCGTGTGAGTTTGATCTGTTAATCATCCTGGGCTGTGGTACTGAAGGGCAGTGTGTGGGGTCACCTGCAAGGTGCTTCACACATATTTTTTTCCTGTTTTAGCAATGGCAAAGCAATGTGCAACCTGTGCTGACAGAAGCTCTTAAAAATGAGGCAGGCAAGCAAAGAATGACAGCTAATCTCGAATTAAGTAAAGTCCTCATCAGAAACCTGAAATTCAGGAACACTTTGGTGGCTTTTATGTCCCTGTACTCCTGCCTGGTCAAATAACAAAGGAAGAAGTAGAGAATTTATTCCCATATGCTAATGTTTTACGATCTGCTGTGGGGTTGTTTGTTTGTTTAAATCTGGAATCAGGCCTAAAGCAGTGTTAGCTTTTTCTTTGGGAAAGTTCTTCCGTTCCGCTTTGGTGCTTTGTTATTGTAGTAGAGTGAAAAACTATATGTTTTTTCGTTTGTGGATTGACCTGGGCTCTTGTAAGTTTAAGAAACAGAGAATCTAAACTGCACTGTGTTTCATCTACCATTGATGCTGCAAATCCAAAAGCTTATCTACCTGTGAGTTGGGGAGAATGAATTCTGTAGTGCAAGCTTGTTGTTTGTTTTTCTTTGTTACTTCTTTTGTCGGGTGTCACATATGGGGGAAAGGAAAGCCTGACGTTCTGCTTCACTCTGTTCTGAAAGTTTTATCACATAGTCAGGCACAAGACTGTTTCTCAGCTCTGATCCTTACTGTCCTTCACCCTTTTCTCCTCTTCAAAAACATTCTGTTTCTGAAGTGATTTATTGAAGTTACTCCTTGATAGCTATAGCAAGTCAAGACAATCAAGTGTGTGGACTTGAAGTTTATATGTATTTTCCTTGAGGTTTAATGCTTCTACTTAACAACAAATGGTCACTGTACAGCCTGAAGGTGAAATAAATCAGAGATCTGGACAGAGGTGTTTAATCACCTACCTGCATCATGCCAGCAATTCAACACTAACAATCTTGTCAGATAATCATTTCCAAAGCCATCTTAGCTTGGATTCCAGAGACAGTGGTGTGATCTCTCTGTGCACTTCAGGATCGCAGTTGGATCCCTCTTGGACTGACCTCTGTTGCTGTCAATGCACTGTTAGTGAACGTGCACTGTCTCTGCTTGCCCCTGCAGCTGTGCCTATGAACAGGCACATTGAGGCAGGCAGTATTTAAGTGAGTTGTAAGGACACAAGAGAAACAGCCTGATTATTCATGCTTTAGAAACTTTATGTTTCCTCTCTTCCTGTGTGATGATTCGTTTGGGTTTTTTTTCTCTCACTGTTTTAAACAGAACTGGAGCTTTGGAACATTGCGTAGCTTTGAGCATTGTGAGTGCTTATGTGTCTATATTAAATATTTATGTGAGAAGGTGTATTATATGTTTCTATTAAAAACTGGTTGCTAAAATGAAGGATGTAATCTCTTCAGTGTTTCTTTAAAAGAAAACAAACAAGCCCCAAACCAATCAAATGCACAAGGGATTGGATGGAATAGAGGCTTAAGAAGGCAAAAGGAGTTTCCCAAGAGGACGGGACTGTTGCATGTGTTCAGAGTCCATAAAAGGCAAGGAATATTCTCTTTTTCTGTGGTGTATAATATGCACAGGTTGTGCTAGTACAACCTAAATCAACTTTGCTTAAATGGAGAAAACACACAGCAATGGGGAATGTTGTGTTTTGTACAGCTTCCTTTGCCTGCCTGCTGTGTTTAAAGACAGATGGAAGTTGAATCACTGTACTAGCTGGTGAAATACCTGCCTTCAGGACAGTGGGGTTTTAAGCTCTCTGCGGAGAGACTGTTTTTAGTCTCCTGCTGATCAGGTTTTTGCTACTCAGGCAGCCTGATCTCAGCAGGGGACCAGAAATTGTGCCTGGCACACAATCGTCTCCTGCAAGGCATAATGCCAAGGGGATGCTGGATTGCTGGGATCTCCTCTTGCTGTCCCAGTATGGTCCTGGGATTCAGTAGCAGGCAGGCTGTGCTAAGCAAAACGTTGTTGTTGGTACTGAAATGTGCATCTTCCAGATGTGAAGATCCCAAACCTCTTCTCTTTTCTTGCTTAGACAATACATTCTCACGTGGAGCAATTTTCATAGGGGGTTATCTGTGTGTAACAGACCTACCAGACAGTCCTGAGGTGCAGCCTTGTGCCAGCTGAACCTGAATTGCTTGTGCAGGTTCCTGATAGCACGTTAGGCCTGGGATAGCGCCTGCTCCTGCACACAGGGTTCCCCAGAGCTCTCCCGCTGCCTTGGAGAACCACCTCCTGTGTAGAGGGTGTTGCTGTCCGTGCTGCTGACAGCTGTCCCAGCTGTGACAAGAGATAGCAGACAAGCTCCCTAACCCTTCTGGCTGGTAGAAGGTGAGGAAGATTGGAAGTTTAAAGGCACTGTGGTTGTAAGAAAACCACTGAGTCACAGATCTCCCTTTCACATTAAAAATAGGCAAACACCTTGCTTGCTTTTTTAATTTTTAGTGAATTATGTGCCATACATAAGCACTGACACCAGGACTGAGCAGAAAAGATTCCTCATCCCACACAGACACATATATATGTGTACTTTTGCAAACTCCATGTGAAGCTCTTAAATATGCTTTTCCCTTCTCTTTGCTGCTTGTTTCAAAATAGCAAGCTGATTTTCCACATTGCACTGTTTCTGAATTTGCAATTTTATCACTGCAAAGTGCTTTAGGAGTTTTTATCATAATGCATTAAGGAGTTTTAGTAAAAATGACAAAATCCCAGTAAGAGGTTAAAATGAGACCTCTGCAAGTTTTATAGTAGGTGTTAGGCAATTCTAGCTTTGTAGAAGCAGAAATAAGAAGGGAAGAGATTTGCCAAAGTATGTTTTCCCAAAACATGCAAGAAGTAATAACAAACCTTTGAAACACAAGCCAAAATGGAATTTACAGGGAAGCACGGTAACATTAGTGCAGTTTCACTGAAGGTGGGTTGATCTTCATGGTTCTTCTTTGCCTTCTCCAGGGTGCCACACCATCTCTTGGGTGACACCCACTGTCATGTTTGGTGGCGAAGATACTGCCTGAACAGCTTTCTGCCTGAGCCTCTTCCCTAGACACACAATTCAACCCCTTCATCGCAGGAGCAGTTCTGGCAGTACAGAATGCCACCTCTGCAGCCGTGTGAGGAACCTTCTCTCCCAGCACTGGTGGTCCTGGTACAGCCCCCTACTCAGAGGGTTCCGGCAAGGGCTGCTGCTCTCCCCTGCAGCCTGGGCTGGCTCTCTGGGAGATGCTCTTTCTGGGGCTTTGTGACCACCCCAAGCACCCACTCGAGGTCCTCAATGCACCACCCAAAGGCTGGTGGTAGCTCCGTGATGCTTCTCTCTGCACCCACGGGCCCCAGGTCTCCTTGGCACTGCAGGAGGATCAGTGGCTCAAAGCCCTTTTCCCTGGCTCTGCTTGCTGCAGAGAAAGGCTGTTCCCAGGGACTGCCCGCAGCTCTGTGTGTAATTGTGTAACAGGTTTCAGTGTGAACTTCAGACCAGGGAAACCTTGTCTAAAACACGTGATAAGATAGATACACTTTCACCTGAGGTACATGTCCATTAGTAACAGAGTTATTTTAGACTGTCTCAGCACGCAGAGAAAAAATAAAGCAAGCTTTCAGGTTATTTAAGGAAATAATTAGAAATACTTCACTGTCAAGCTTCATCACAACTTTTCCAAGCCCTCTCGTGGGCCGTGGGCCTCGCGGTCTACCAGAAAGGGCCCAAAGTGTAACAACAAGAAATAAATTAAGTATTAGAGATGCCAGAGGAGTCTATAATGCTTACCAGTGGCACTCTTTTGATAACACCATATTTACTGCAATATTCATTACTTAATTTCCAATCATTATGTTCAAGTACATTTTTAATACAGTTGGGTTTCAGATGTGCAGAAGAGCTCTCCAGACTAAATCCATCACCACCAGCCTTCCTCTTCCCTCTCAAGCTAATATTCACACTGCTCCTGTCTCCTTAGGCCGTACATAGCCCCATCAGGTCAGCTCTCACTGTCTACAGTGCACTTATCAAATGCCACAGATGTCTGTAATCTCTCAGGCAGTAATAGTTCCTGCTCTTGCTGAGAACTCACTAACCTGTTACTGAGTTTCATTTTACCTACTTTGTCACCCCCATGTGACAAATGTTTGAATTACTTTCTTACAGAATGTTCTAAAGCTGATCTGGTAATCTTGCTGATTAACACCATCTAACAAGCATGCAGAAAAGAAGAATAGAGAGCCATTTTCCAGGAGACAAAGAACGTACGTGAGATGATGTTGTAACCTGCTACTTAAGCAATAGTCCCCCCTGAGAGTAACTCAGGGCTCAGACATCGAAAAGGGGCTCTCAGGAGAGTCCAGACCCAGTCACAGTGCTATGCTTATATGAGGTTAAAGTAGAGGAGAGAAAACTAAAGGAGCACTGTTGTTAGAAAAATGTGAAGATGAATTATCACTTGCAGAAGGCACTGGCAATAGTGTTTGCACAGTCCAGAAATCTGTCCAGAAATATATCCAGATCCTGGTGACAGAAAACATAGTAAAGTAAGTATCACTACTTTTCTTTTTTTCCTAGAAATTCAATTCTCAGGCTTCTGCATCTGCTTCCAGAGTAGGACAAGGAAGATGAGAAAGATGATGAAGATTCTTAAATCTCATCACTTTCTGTTGTTTCTTATAAGCAAAAAACGACAAAAAACCCCAAACCCCAAACCCAACAACACGCACAAAAAAAGGTGCAAGCACCACAAGAATGTCTACTGCAGAACAAGGATATGTAAGTTCAGTGCCAATTTCACCTGGTTTTATTGTCATTTCTGGAAAGGACAGGGACAGCCTTGGCTGCCCAAGCTCTCCCGCGTGATGCCAGAGCAGTGCCCCTGCAGGGAGGGGCAATGTGGGTGCAGGGAAGATGCTATGCCTCCTTAGAAGCTTCCACCCCACAGCAGGCAATTTAGAGGCTAGATATAATTCATCAAATAATTAATCAGCCCCCTGAGAACATATCTTTCACTTTCAGCAGGAAAATGGAATTGTAAAATGTTTAAAATAAATCTTTGCTTTCTTTTTGCTTCAGGACCTCAAAAACAGCCTTGAAGTTGCTTGGAGCACAAGCCGCGGGATGCTCTGAAGCAGCCCCAGAATGACGGAACCACAGAATCGGTTCGCTCGGAAAAGATCTCTGAGATCATGGAGTCCAAGCCGTGACCAAACACCACCCTGTCAACCGGACCATGGCATTGAGTGCATCGTCCTCTCTTCCCTTAAACACCTCCCGGGACGGTGACTCCATCACCTCCCTGGGCAGCCCATTCCAATGTCTAATCACGCCTTCTGGGAAGAAATTCCTCCTGATGTCCAAGCTAAACCTCCCCTGGTGTAAGTTGAGGCTGTGTCCTCTCGTCCTGTTGCTTGTTTCCTGGGAGAAGATGCCGACCCCCACCTGGCTACCCCCTCCTTTCAGGCAGCTGTAGAAAGCGATAAGGGCCGCCCCGAGCCTCCTCTTCTCCAGGCTAAACAATCCCAGCTCCCTCAGCCGCTCCTCATAGAACTTACACTCCAGACCCTTCGCCAGCTCTGTTGCCCTTCTTTGGATTCGTAATCCCACAAATCCTACAAATCCCACGAATTTCTTTCAGAACCGGTGTCGGGAAGGGGCCGGGAGGAGCGCGCGCACCGGGATCGCGCCCGGCCTGCGGATCCCGGGGAGGCGCCGCTGGAGCGCAGCCCCGCCGCCGCGGCGGAGCCCCGCCCCCGAGGCTCCCTATTGGCTGGCGAGGCCATATATAGCCGTCAGGGGGAGGCGGGATCTCTTTCGGCTCCGCGCCGCCCGGGCCTCCACACGGCGTTGTCAGCGTGAGTCGGGAGCGGGGGCGCGGGAGCGGCGGGGGGCGCGTTCCCCGCCCTGCGATAATGCCGGGGGGTGCTGCCCGCCCCGCTGACCTG